>CM077284.1:80278755-80283755 GCA_039654925.1 Anguilla pacifica | reverse complement strand
CACCACTGAGCCCCCACACCCCCTCCCAAACACCACCACTGAGCCCCCCTCCCAAACACCACCACTGTGCCCCCCTCCCAAACACCACCACTGTGCCCCCCTCCCAAACACCACCACTGAGCCCCCCTCCCAAACACCACCACTGAGCCCCCCTCCCGAACACCACCACTGTGCCCCCCTCCCGAACACCACCACTGTGCCTCCCCCTCCAAAACACCACCACTGTGCCCCCCCCCACCCCACCCCACCCCATCCCAACCCCCATCTCGCCTCTCATACCTTCCTCGCTGTCTGGTGGACTTTTCTTGTACTTCTGTGTTGCTGTGATTAAGGAGTTTATCCACCTGCACAAGACAGGGATATGAATGTTAATGCAATGCTGGGGGCAAATAACAACATCAAACATATTTGTTTGGTGCTGTCCTGCATGCAGAATCCAGGAAGAGATCCTCTATCCTTAAAATAATCAAAAAAACACTCCCCATCCACAAAAGACGGTGATGCTCACAGACTTATTGATAAAATGAAACACGTTTATAGGTTGTGAAACTATCTCTCAATAAATCCACCAACCTCTAGATTGTCCCTCTCAAACCAAACTTTCTGTTTTAACCCGTGGACTGTTTTAGCCCATGAAATAGCATGGCTAGCCTGTTTTAGCCTGTGAACTAACATGGTCAGCCTATTTTAGCTTGTGAACTAGCATGAATAGCCTGTTTTAGCCTGTGAACTAGCATGGCTAGCCTGTTTTAGCCTGCGGACTAGCATGGCTAGCCGTTTTAGCCTGCGGACTAGCATGGCTAGCCGTTTTAGCCTGTGGACTAGCATGGCTAGCCGTTTTAGCCTGTGGACTAGCATGGCTAGCCTGTTTCAGCCTGTAGGCGAGCGCTGACAACAGCACAGTTCCCCCGCCAGCCCCTTGAGACAACACTTGTTTACAAACAAGACAAGACTGTGATGACCACAATGCTTGTCTTTTGAAAAGGTATGGCATGGCTGTCAAATTACATTTGAATGTGGTTAACTTTGCCATGCTTTAACGACTCTATTAACGACATTAACCGAAGCAATGTCTGCTAGGTCAGCGCTCACTTTTAAGCCAGCACTTTAATTTCCTCATTATTGAGAGAGCGGAGGGGTGCCGAACAGTCGTGACCCCTCACTGAAATTAGGCTCACTCAGTTCTGGGACAACCCTTGAACAAGATGGCGACTCTCATGAAAACACACAAATTGAGTGTTAGTGCGTAGGCAGACTGATTAGGAGGTGAACTGGGACCCGGGCCTAGCTGTTGAATGAGCTGTACTTTGTCAGGGTTGGAGTGAAAACCTACAGGACGGCAGATCTCCTGCCTTAACAGGATGGGCCAGCTAGCAGATTCCAATTTAACGTTTCAACACCTTCACCCCAGTAACAGAGTTTCCACACAGCTGGCTAGAGTGAAATTCACAGAATCAAACCCAACTTTGAGCTACAAATCCCGTTGTTTACCCATTACTCTACGTTTCCTCCCCACAAACCAGGGGTAATTTTAAGCCTTTGAAGAGGTTTTTTTTTTAAAAAACTGTTTGTATTTTTTCTTCAAAATTCTAAGTCTGTGTTCCAGAACTCCATTTGCTTTCAGTTACCAGTAGTGATTGTGACATCGGCATTAGAGTGTTCAGACAAGAACGTTATAATCACACATTTGTGATGTCACACATTAAAGGGCTAATTGTGTGTGTTATTAAGGGATTCATGAGCAGTTGTGTTCCGAGAAATAAATCAAACAGAGGGAGCTGCCTGTTTATATGGCTCTACAGTCCTCCCCATCTCCTACCACTCTCTACCCCTGCAGTAATGACACTACCCATCCAGTAGATGGCGCTGTTTACCCGTGGTTCTCGTCTCCTGTCTTTGTGAAGCGCCCAGACCAGCCTGCTAACCAACAAGGCCATCTGTGTGTCTGCGAGATAACATTATCTGCTTTTTAAAAGCAGGTAATGCCTTTTGGTCAAGATGAAGGGAGATAACAGTATTATTTCAAACTGATATTTAATTTTTTTTTTTTAAAAGAAGCCCCACCCACCCTCCGTGTCTGTGGAAAAGGGGGGAGGGGAGGAGACTTGGAACAATTAAAAGGAAAACATTCAGCCTTTGTATTTTTTTTTTTTTATTGGCTCCAGTTATCTGCTTTTTCTGGCAAGTAAGATAAACCAGTTCAAAACTGGGCCAGAGGTTGTTCTGGGCACAAGATCTGCCCTGGCTGTTACAAAGGCTTTTGGGGGAGGAGAGGCACTGAGGTTCCTATTTATGTACTTCAGTTATTCTTGCCATTCGTGCATAGCAATACACTACTTCAAAGCTCAGTTGAAGGTAGAAAGAAAAATAAAATTAAACAAGTGTTAAAGCTGTAAATGAAATATCGATTCAAAACAGGGATTTAATTAGGTGTTAGAATACTTACATGGGACAGCAAGTGAATATAGATGTATTATTAGTATTGTGGATATTTAGGTTTAATGACAATCACAAAACATAAAGCATGTAGTCTGTAGCATGTAGACGTCCAAAGAACATGCACTCCAGTGAAATGTTTAGATAGTGATGTAAATCTTCAAGTAAATGGTTTTAAAAAATCACTCAAACAGAACAAAACAAAACCTAATCCTTATTATCTTACAACCAGGGGCAGTTTTTATATTTAATCAAATACAATTTTTCTGAAACTCCGGCACCGGAGTGATCTCTGGAAACACGTCGCTCGCATATAACAACGAGGTCCAACTCAGGGACTGCAGTGCGCGTGCCCTGCAACCAATCGCCGGCAGTTACTCACTTGCTCATGTCGCTGACGTTGTCAGCGGCGAAAAAGAACGTCTGGAAGCGGTTGTGGCACATTTTGAACACGCTGCAAACGAAACAAGGACAAAACGATAGCGGTGACGGCAGTGAAGAAAACGCAATGAAAAGTAACGTAATAAAAACATCGCTAAGCAAGAGCAGCACGTTCACACGCGACGTTGCTGGTGTTCCACATCCAAAGCGTGCACGAGGCGCTCTTTGGTAAGCACAGGCTGTAGTAACGGGCAACCGCGAAGGATAATGCCGTGTATGCGGTACGCAGCTTAATAATTCAGTTCAATAGACTAATTTAAATGTCCCTCATTGGAAATGTAGGCCCTTAACTGCAGATGTCTCAAAACTCCACGGGAATTCTGTCGTAGAAAATAAACGAATAAATATACAACCACATAATCGCTCATACTTTTATTTGCACCTTTAAGATTTTACTCATTGCCCAAATAGACACGGCATAACTGACAAACGATAAAGGGGTATGTCATTATCCCATTAAATTACATTACATAGCATTTATTTAGCTGATGCTTAAATAAATGCAATGTAATGTAGCCTTGTACTTGTCCAATGAGGACGGGGAATGAAAGCATTAAGGATTTGGATGAATTGGTGTGTCAACATATTGTATTCAGATTTTATTGTCACATACAATGCATGCTATCAGATATAAGCGATGTGACTATAGCACAATAAATATAGCACACAGACAATTGTACTTATGTCCGGAAGGACTTGCATCATACAGACACAGCTCAGAGCATCAGGAGTTAAATTGTCTAAAAGCTGCACTGCAACCAGCATTACCAATAGCTACACCCTGAAATGATTGTGAATAGCCAAACGTTACTGTCAGGGTTCTGTGTTTTCCTGTCTGTGTTTCCCTTGTTGGGCCGCCAGATGGCAGCACTTCTGTTTTGTGTCCTGCTCCCCCCTGTTAATTGTATTATTGTTGTCTCGTTATTTTATCATTGTTCCCACCTGTGTCTTGTTATCCCCTCCTTTTCTGGTTTGATTGTTTTTTGAGTTCACCTGTGTCTTGTTACCCCTGTCTATTTAAGTTCTTTGTCCCCCTTGACTCGGGTGCTGGTTCCTTGTGTTTGTTTCCTACGTATGTTGCTCTGACCATTTGTACCTGCCCTTATACTCTGCCTGCCTGTGTTCTGCCCTGCCCGTGTTTTTCAGTTCCTCTTGTTTTCTGTTTTATTAGATATTTTTTGAGTTTGTGTTTTTGCCCATTGTGGCCTTTTCTGTTCCTTGCTTGTTTGCCTTTTTGTTAGTAAAGTCTTTTGTTCCCCTCCCATTTTGGAGTTGTGAGTTTTGTCCCTCTGCTTTTGGGTCCGTACGCCCCACGAGCCCTGACAGTTACCTTTTTTTTGTATTGGAATAATCACAGCAGCCTTGTTTTGAGGTCCAACAAAGTAGTATAGTATTTAACATGGGGATGACTGAGGGAAAACTGGTGCTGTATTACAGAGAGCTCAAAGTTTTGATGGGAATAAGAACATAAGCACTTACTATTTCCTCTTGTGTTCCCCTGCACTCTCAATGCTGTAGCTGGAGATCTGGACCAGGCCGTCCGCTTTATCTTCCTGTAAAATCATCCACAGCTGTGTTCAGCCAACAGTCAGTTTACCACAGTCACAAAAATCCAGTCACTGTCAGATATTATGATTAATCACAGCTGTGTTCAGCAACAATCAGTTTACCACAGTCACTGTAATCACATTGTATATTATTATAAACCACAGCTGTATTCAGCAACATTTATTTCCCATTATTTCAGAACAGCCGGCTTCAGCTAAATGGTAAATGGACTGCATTTATATAGCGCTTTTATCCAAAGTGCTTTACAATTGATGCCTCTCATTCACCAGAGCAGTCAGGGGTTAGGTGTCTTGCTCAGGGACACTTCAGCACGCCCAGGGCGGGGATCGAACCAGCAACCCTCCGACTGCCAGACAACCGCTCTTACCTCCTGAGCTATGTCGCCCCCCTAGGTTCTGCCACAACCGTCCTATTGAGTTGAGGTCTGGACTATATCTTGGCCGATCCGAATCACAAGATTTCATCCTCTCAATCGAATTTTTCGGTAGATTTAATTCTGAATTCACGGCCTCCCCCCTTCCCAAAACCCCCATAGTCCTCTCACCAGAGCGCAG
>CM077284.1:80271255-80273755 GCA_039654925.1 Anguilla pacifica | reverse complement strand
CTCTCTGAGTTCTTTAAGCAGTAAATCCCAAATTAAGTATTTTGCAGAACTTCTCTGTGTTATATTCCCTGTGCCTAGTTATAGAGCGCACTCTACTTCCTGACTGAAAGAAGAAGCTGACGAGATAGCCACTGATTCAGGGTGAAAGCAGTTCATCCTGTGTTTATACACGGGCATATACAGGGTAGCCATGACAACCACTCGTCTGCCTCAGGTGCTTACTGCCAACAGGCTGGGAGACTCCCACAGGAACAGGAAGTCAGACAAAAGCCCAATCAGAAGAGGCCTTGCCTTCCTTCCCTCAGACACAGAGGAGCCCTATCCTTGACCGGGGCCTGGAACGGACCAATTGGTGTGGCCGTGTGAAGGTACAATGGCCAATGGGATGCAGCCTTACTGGTACAGCATGGGGGGGGGGGGGGGGTCCCCAGACAATGGTCATGTGACCAAAATTATTTATGTTTACGCAGAGACTCTCATATCTACTGCGCTCCCTGAGTCTTCTTCTGTGCACTTCTGTAAATTAGGCTGGATAAGACATCAGACAGAGAGCGGAGACGCCAAGTTATCAGTATCACACCGGGCAGGAGCAGCCACTGCATAACCCTACAACACTGGCGCAGTATTAGCTTCAAGAGGGGGTTGAGAATACGGTGCTTTAAGCAGCAAATGGGTTTGGGGGCTTATTGTTAGAAGTAGCTGTAACTGTAGCTGTGTGGATGGGCCCCATGGTCTGGTATCTGTTAAGGCTCTGTTCCAGTGTGTGGATGGGCCCCATGGTCTGGTATCTGTTAAGGCTCCGTTCCAGTGTGTGGATGGACCCCATGGTCTGGTATCTGCTAAGGCTCTGTTCCAGTGTGTGGATGGACCCCATGGTCTGGTATCTGTTAAGGCTCTGTTCCAGTGTGTGGATGGACCCCATGGTCTGGTATCTGTTAAGGCTCTGTTCCAGTGTGTGGATGGGCCCCATGGTCTGGTATCTGTTAAGGCTCTGTTCCAGTGTGTTGATAGGCCCCATGGTAGGGTATCTGTTAAGGCTCTGTACTGGCGCCCCCCCCACAGAGATTTCGCCCTAGTCGCCCGCCTATACCGCCCATGCCTACAGCCGGCTCCAGTTGAACATGATAGGACATTCCGACTTCGGGAGAAAAGCGTTTTTTTTCTCTTTTTTTTAAATTTAAAAAAAGTGCTGACCTCGGGAGACTGGGTCTCCGGAGCCCTCTGCCGCCGTTTCACGGACACGGGAACTTTCTTCAGGACCAGCCTGACGCCGCTGGGGTTCTCCTGCAGCTTCTTCACCAGGTTCGCCCTGCTCCAGCCCACCTGAAGCAAAGCATGATGGGAATTTATTTAGGATAAAAAGTACTTACACTCCACAACCCCCCCCCCCCCCCCGACCCTCCCCAACTCCACCATTTCACTTTCACTGCTGAGATAATTTCGCAAAGGTCACAGTCGTTAACCGACTTTAATTTTTGACCTCACTCGTCCAGTTATTATATTTTTGTCGTTTTCAGTACATGGCAAACGTCACCACACTAATAAATGACAGCAACAGTAAAATTAGCTACACTGTGACCTTTGCTGAAATATCCGTGTTGGATGCTCTGAAGCTCGTTAGGGAGCAGACTTTTTCAAAATTTGCTCCAGATCTTCTCGAGGGCAAGTACTGTTCACTCAACCACAACTTTGATCGCCTTGAAAACCGGCAGCCATAGTTGTTACACACTACTGCTCGCCACCGATGGAGTGATCACTACACACTCCTCCTGTCGCCCTTCGACAGCATCGCTCCCGACGCACAGCGCTCACCACTATCTGATCGTTGACTTGGACCACCTCATCTCCCGCCAGGATCTTCTCACAGAACTCAGCGGGCGACTGCAAATGGAGGGAGAGAAACACGCCAGTCAGGTGAGCCCACTGCGTCACAGAGCGGATCAGTCGCGTCCTTACGGTCACAACGAGGTTACCATGAGGTCACCGAGAGGCCACAGAGAGGTCACAGTACGATCACCATGAGGTCACGGTGCGGTCACTGTGAGATCACCACATGAGGCTACAGAGAAGCCAACAGCGAATTCACCGTGAGGTCACAATATGGTCACAGTGCAGTCACTGTGAGGTCACAGAGCGGTGACAGTACAGTAACTGTGAGGTCACAGAGAGGTGACAGTACTGTCACTGCGAGGTCACAGAGAGGTCTACAGAAAAGTCGCCACAAGGTCACAGTGCGGTCACAGTTCAGTCACCGTGAGGTCACAGAGGGGTGACTGTGAGGTCACCGAGCTCGGGTGCCCAAACTGCTAGCGGAAGGAAGAGGTGACGCCGGACGCTGACGTTCAGCTCTGGTTACTGAGCCGGTATTTATATCCGCAGGCCAGTCTCCCGCAGGAGGGATCTCACATCTCAAACGGAAGCAGCCGCTCCCGTCGTCACGCGGTCGAGCGCAGACCGCGATGTGAAGCGGGGGGAGGGGAGGCGCGGGGTCTCAGCGGGA
>CM077284.1:80228755-80266255 GCA_039654925.1 Anguilla pacifica | reverse complement strand
GTGTGTTTGTATGTATGTGTGTGCGCGTGTGTGTGTGTTTGTATGTGTGACCGTGTAAGTGTGCATGTGCACCTGCACAGTGCTGACTGAAGGAGACAGGCAGACCTGCATCTCTGAAACACCCTCCATCCTCGTAACTGCAGTGTTAAACACTCCAGAAAGCTGACAGCTGCTCTGAGTCACTATTATGCTGGTCATGATGCTAATGTTGATTATCATTTATATTATCAAGAAATATATTATGGATCATCGCTAACATACACACATTTCAGCCCATCTCAGTGTGTTGGTACTGATATTTACACACACACACGCGCGCACACACACACGCACACGCACATGCACGCACACGCGCGCACACACACACACACACACACACACACACACACACACACACACACACACACACACACTCCTGCGTCATAACCGAAGCTCCTAAATATCGTAAATATCTTCAGCTGGGCAGCTAAGCTCATTATGATCCACCTCTCTCTGACGGGACGGGACAGGAAAGCTCACCCTGCACCTCGGTGCCGGATTCCTGATCTCAGACAGGAAGTGAATCTTCTCCTGAGGAGGACACTACTGACGGATCTCTGCACGTACAAACCGCCATTTTCACTGCAAGTCTCATTTTCACTCGCAAGTCAGTCTTCTGCCTGCACTGCCCAGCGCACTTTACTTTACTGCACATCCACAATGCAAAAACGACAACATCAACAAATAAAAGTTTCTCGCAAGTAGAAAATATTAGCTCGCTTTAAGTTACTTCTTGCTCGCACCCCCGCTGGCTAATCCTGAAATGATTCAAGCTGTCTCAATCATTTTAGCAAAAAAAAAGGAAAAAGTAATAGGAATAAGGTTTTAGGTCTAAATATAAGACAGAAATAGTTGTAAAGATTTACTTTTTTTGTTTGTTTGTTTGTTTTTTTTTGCAGTGTACCTGTGTGGTGAATCACCAGCCGACTAAATTTTTTTTAAAAATATTTTTTAGCTCCCGTCTGTGTCGCAGACCAGTTAATGGGTGGAGACGAAGAGAGCGTTGAACGACGACAAAAAGTCTGTGACGTCCACATTTCGGCAGAGGAGAAATATTTCCCTCCCCCACGCTTTTGCACGCTGCGGCACGCCCTTTCCGCACTAAGCCACCGTTTATCGAAAAAATCAAACCTCACATTTTAACATTTTACGCGCATTCCTTTTGCTTAATGGAACTGCGCGAGGGCAAAAGTAAATTTAGTAGATTTAACGGAGTACGGTTAAGAATTCGTTGGGCCTGATTTCCTTTACAGGAAGAGAAGATCTGCAGATAATTACGCCAGGTCTGTGGATAATTTGAGTTTTCCTGATTTAGCTCCTTCCTTGACAGTCATCGCATCGGCGCGTAGTTAGAAAAGGTCAGGATAAATTGCAGGTGCTCAAAATACATGAGGTGAAGGGGCACCTGCGTGTTATTAAGGTCAACAGGCGTTTCTTCATCTTCCTGTTTTTCCCAAACACCTGTGAATCTAATCAGAGTGCGTTCAAGTTCAGCGAACAAGGCGAACGTTTGCAAACTATTTCAAACTTTTTTCCGTTAGCTTTGTGTTCGCCGCGAACGTTTGCAAACATAAGCGAACGGTCTGAAAAGGTAGTTTGCGGCGAACAAAAATGGACGCTGGACTGAGGGAAATGTTCCCAGATGGGTATTTCAATTGAGGATGCCGTTAAGTGTGATCAGTTTTTTCAATAATGTTATTGCTAAAGCTGGCCAATGTTATTATTGTTCGCTAGACTAGAGGAGAGTAGAGAGGAAAGGAAGAGAGGAGAGGAGGAGAGGAGGGGAGGAGAGGACAGGAGGGTAGGAGAGGAGAGGAGAGGAGAGGAGAAGAGGAGGGAAGAGGAAAGGAGAGGAGGGGAAGAGAGGAGAGGAGAGAAGGAGGGAAGAGGAGAGGAGAGGAGAGGAGGAGGGAAGAGGAGAGGAGAAGAGGAGGGAAGAGGAGAGGAGCGGAGGAGGGGGGGTACCAGCTGGTCTCCTGGGTTGGCCGGAACCAAGTCCACGCTCTCCAGGTGGGCGGTGTGGCTGAGCAGAGACTCCGGGGTGCTGCTCAGGATCTCGTCACAGATGGCCACCAGCCGACGGCACTGCGGCACAAACCATAAAACCCACCGGTGAGAAAAACACCGGACCAGCCCACAGCACTGCAGCACAAACCATAAAGCCCACCGGTGAGAAAAACACCGGACCAGCCCACGGCACTGCGGCACAAACCATAAAACCCACCGGTGAGAAAAACACCGGACCAGCCCACAGCACTGCAGCACAAACCATAAAGCCCACCGGTGAGAAAAACACCGGACCAGCCCACGGCACTGCGGCACAAACCATAAAACCCACCGGTGAGAAAAACACCGGACCAGCCCACAGCACTGCAGCACAAACCATAAAGCCCACCGGTGAGAAAAACACCGGACCAGCCCACAGCACTGCGGCACAAACCATAAAACCCACCGGTGAGAAAAACACCGGACCAGCCCACAGCACTGCGGCACAAACCATAAAGCCCACCGGTGAGAAAAACACCGGACCAGCCCACGGCACTGCGGCACAAACCATAAAACCCACCGGTGAGAAAAACACCGGACCAGCCCACAGCACTGCGGCACAAACCATAAAACCCACCGGTGAGAAAAACACCGGACCAGCCCACAGCACTGCGGCACAAACCATAAAACCCACCGGTGAGAAAAACACCGGACCAGCCCACAGCACTGCGGCACAAACCATAAAACCCACCGGTGAGAAAAACACCGGACCAGCCCACAGCACTGCGGCACAAACCATAAAACCCACCGGTGAGAAAAACACCGGACCAGCCCACAGCACTGCGGCACAAACCATAAAGCCCACCGGTGAGAAAAACACCGGACCAGCCCACAGCACTGCGGCACAAACCATAAAACCCAACGGTGAGAAAAACACCGGACCAGCCCACAGCACTGCGGCACAAACCATAAAACCCACCGGTGAGAAAAACACCGGACCAGCCCACAGCACTGCGGCACAAACCATAAAACCCACCGGTGAGAAAAACACCAGACCAGCCCACAGCACTGCGGCACAAACCATAAAACCCACCGGTGAGAAAAAACATTTACCGTGGAAACGGAGCACTTTATGAACTTTCTAACCACTTCACACACATGCATTATTCTCAGGGTGCTAACTGTCGGCACCTCGCTGTGGGTTCGTGCTCTAGTCCTGCTCTCTCTTGCGAACGATAACAAATAACATCGGCGCGAACACGCTGGGTCAAGTACAGGGTAATCTACATTCGTAAAAAGACAGATAAATGTATTTAAACATAACCGGTGGGTGAAGTGGCGAATGCGGAGGATCTGATTGGATTAAAAACCGCAGGTGAGGCCGAATCACGGCACACCTGGGCGTCGCACTTCGTCCCCCTAGCCAGCCCCGCGCAGCGAACGGGTGCAGGTAAAGCCCTAACGCCCCCCGGCCCCGCTACGGACCGCAAAAAGCACATGACTCAAGCTGATGAAAGCAGGTGCGTGGGTTTTGGGGGCGGGGGGTCGATCACGCATCAAATGTGACCGCGCGACATCCGCTGCAGCGGCGGCCAATTACGAGACCATCAGCCGTACAGATGAGAACGCTAATGCGGCCAATGTAGATAATAACAACAATTATCTGAACAGCAGTGACTCACAGGCAGAGGCACCCACCTCAAGCAGCATGCTGGGGTGGGGTGTGGGGGGTTGGGTTTCGGGGGGGTGGGGGAGTGGGGGGGGTTAATACTCACAATAGATATGATGTCCTTCTCTTTTTCATAAACCGTGATGTCCTGCAAACAGAGAGAACGGAACCTTAGAATACAGCCTGTAAAAGACTCAAGGACAGAGGCAGGCAGGCCCAGGTCCAGGTCCGGGTCTAAAGAACCACAGGGCCTGCCAGGGGCCCAAACCAGGGCCCAGGGGAGCTGCAGGGGTCCCCAGCCCTGGTCCTGGAGAGTCACAGGGTCTGTTGGGGTTCAGTGCAGAACCATGAATCCCAGGACAGGAGAGTTTAATTGATCAGCTACTAATCCACTGAGCTAAGTACTGAGTAAAAACCAGCAGACCCTGTGGTTCTCCGGGACCAGGGCTGGGGACCCCAGCAGACCCTGCGGCTCTCCGGGACCAGGGCTGGGGACCCCAGCAGACCCTGTGGCTCTCCGGGACCAGGGCTGGGGACCCCAGCAGACCCTGTGTTTCTCCGGAACCAGGGCTGGGGACCCCAGCAGACCCTGTGGCTCTCCGGGACCAGGGCCGGGGACCCCAGCAGACCCTGTGGCTCTCCGGGACCAGGGCTGGGGACCCCAGCAGACCCTGTGGCTCTCCGGGACCAGGGCTGGGGACCCCAGCAGACCCTGTGGCTCTCCGGGACCAGGGCTGGGGACCCCAGCAGACCCTGAGGCTCTCCAGGACCAGGGCTGGGGACCCCAGCAGACCCTGAGGCTCTCCAGGACCAGGGCTGGGGACCCCAGCAGGCCCTGAGGCTCTCCGGGACCAGGGCTGGGGACCCCAGCAGACCCTGCGGCTCTCCGGGACCAGGACCAGGGCTACCCTTGAGTAGAAACTTTCCTGAATATCACATCACCACCATCTTTTTTTTTTTGCGACATGCTGACATTTTGCGATGGGCTATCCTCACATCGAAAATCAGAAGAAAAGCGGAGGAGGAACGATTCTGTCTTAATAAATCGACGCACACAATTCTGTTCATTCTTCTATCAAACCGCATATGGCGTGACGAACTGCAAAAAACTTAGGGGCAAAATCCATTCCAAACAGTCATGCTCCAGTGAGAGAGAGAGAGAGAGAGAGAGACCAAGGGCAAGGAAAGATGGCAGCGAGCTACGCGGCTCATTACCGAGGGTGAGGAGGGAGCGGAAGGCAAATTATTGATTCCTCTCTCCTCTCTCCTCTCTCCTCTCTCCTCTCCTCTCCTCTCCTCTCCCGTAAACAAACTCCCGCGGGGGTAAAAACACGGTCTGCATTCCCCGTGATTAGAGGGCTGGATGTCGACGCCCACGCACGGAGAACGGCCCCCGCCCCCCCCCCCCCCGCTCTCTCTTTGCGCTCGACAGACCCGCGCGTCGCGAAAAAAAACAAAACGAGCTGTCAATCAAAACCGCTCCGATTACGATTAATTCCACCTCGGCTAACGAGCTGTTTCTCTCGGAGCGGCAGGTGCGCGCAATTAAAAATTAAACACACCTTTATATTTCCCATAACTAAGGGGGGGGGGGTGTTTCGTTGCTGTACAAAACTGCCTCATTCCACCGTGTAAACAAGCACAACGAAGGGATAAAACGCTAGGAGACTGACGAACGGCATCGCCTCAGTACACATCCCCCCTCTCAGTGCAACGGGTGATTCCAAAAGCCTTTTTTAAACAGCCCAAAACTTAAGCATGACACATGTGTGTGCGTGCACACACACACACACACACACACACACACACCCAGTACCACAAACTACCCCAGACCAATCCGCTCATTTTACACCGTTCATCTTTTGTTTTATTTTTTAAAAAAGAGGCAAAGGGGTTTCCCTCCTCTTGTATTCATCTGCTTTTATTCAGGCAGGTAAAGAGCAGGGAGGGTAGCAGGCAGAGAAGGGGCCACAGCGCAGACTGTGCCGTGGCGGGGGCTCGAACCCGCGCCCGTGCGGGGGGCTCACGGCCACCCTGCAGGCCGCGCCGCACGCCTCGCCTTCGCCATTCGTCCTTCGTGCCACCGGCCACTTTCAACGGCTCAACTGCAGCGCCTTTTCAGAGACGGGACCCACAGTAACAACCAACGAGACAACGAGGCCATCTTTTACAGCAAACCAACCAATCAGGGCCCTTCTGCCCCACGGTATGGCCGACACTTCTCACCGCGCGTTACCCAGCAGCCATTGCGGCAGGCACTGAGCACCCGCCCCGTTAGCAGTGGCACCGGGCAGGAGGCCGCACCCCACGCCGGCCCACAGGTCCCAGCTCAAGCAATGCGAAGGGTCAGGGGGTCACACCTCTCTCCCAATGGGGTAAAAGGGCAAAGGTCAGAGGGCACAGTACTCCTTCCCTCACCCTACGGCAGGCTCATGTTGATAACTGAGGCCCGGCGGACTGTTGCCAGGGAGACGCAGACAGACAGAGACTTGCGGCAGAGGTGATACTGGCCACTACAGCAGCTGTGCCACTGGCGGTCCCTGTTGCTCGACCCCCCCCCCCCCCCGCCCCCCACCCCACCCCTAGCACTGCTAATGAAACCCATCTGTGCTTGTTCTCCGCAGACTGACAGCTGCAGTGGTTCACAGGCAGTCAGAGCAGGAGGAAAACACCGGGTGACAGGTCTGGCGTGGGGACGGCAGGTTAGCGCTAATTTAGACTTCCACAGATGTGTCATCTTCCTGGCGTGCGGTTAATTTAAAAAAGCCCCTTTAGAACCCTCACACGTCTTCCTGTCTTCCCCAGTGTCGCCCACCCACTCACTCTCTCTCCTCCACACTCAGCTGATCCCCCCTCTTTATTTCTCCTTCCTCTCTGTGGTTCTACTTTTCATTATCTCCACCCACTTTGCTGATACCTCTCTTCCTCTGCTCTGTTGATCTTTCACTCCCTCTTTCTCTCCTCCCACATTCATTTTCTTGCTGTTTTTCTTTTCCCGTGCACACTCGCACTCCTTTCCTCTCCCTTTGCCTTTTCATCACCTGTCCTTATTTTACTCTCTCTCTACCTTTCTCCACCTGTCCCAACCTTCAGTTAACTCAGTTAAGCTGATAATCAACGGGTCCCTCCTTCCGAAGACGAGGACGCGGAAACCTCTGGCGCGTTCTGGGGGGGTTCTGCGACGCGATGCCGAAACCGGAGCGCGAGGGAGAGAAGCCGGGGAGCTGGCCGTCAGCAGCGGCAGGCGCATCAGCTGACGCGGCTTACTGGAGCTCACGCCTCCGCAGGGTTAAACTGCCGGCTTGAGCCGTTAAAATAGCCCCGGTTATCCAGTGTTCAAAGCGGTGCTTTGGCCATTACGCAAAGGCGGCGGTGCACGCCCGCAGCCCTGTTTACCCGATGAAGTGAAAGCAATATCGCTTTTTTTTCTTTCTTTTTTCTTCGTCCCCTTATAGCAACAGCGTCGTAACGGTCACCTTGCTGGAAAGTTCCGAGAACGCCCTCCGAGGAAGGAGCAAAGTGCAGCAGAACGTGACGGCGTAGGATTACCGAGCGCTAATTAAAAGTCCGCCGCGTCGTTGGGTCGGGACACCAGCCACGGCGCACGAGCGGGAGCCCGAGGAGGCTCGCAGAAACCAGTCTCGCGCAACTCTTTTCAAAACACCAACGGCCCTTTCATCCCGCCCACCTAAACATAATTATTTGATTACCGCAAGCCGACTGGATATAGGATACAAATCTTTTTAGTGGCGTGACACCCTTCAGCTATTTACAGGTAAATATTTCGCTGGAATGGGTACAAGGAAGGCTTATGAATCATCATTTTAGCCTTCAAATCATGCCAGACGCAAGAGAACTGAATCATACAAAACATAAACATGCATTCGCTTCAGCAGAAAGTCCTCATTTCCCCTGAACACAGGGACCCAAGGACAATTTAAAGCAGCCTACCTGCACGCACAAAGTGGTTAGAAATGTCTAAAATGTAATCGTGCGGAATTAAGTGTAACTAAAGTATATGCAAGGTGTTTGGTCATATATACATTTTGTGAATGGTTGAAATGTCACGCAATTACCCCACAGGCTTATTATGTGAAATATCATGTGTCGTTACTCATGTGGGTCTTAACACAACACAGCACAACACAACATAACATACAGACTAGATAGTATCTAACACCGTATCAAGCGTCATCTTGAAAATCTCCCTGAGTTTCGGCCTCTACTAAGTGACCTGGCAGGCTATTGCACACACTGACTACTCTCTGTGTGGAAAAAATTATTCCTAATGCCTGTACAGAATTTACTAGAAAACAACAAGGTAACCTGCCAGTTTCACTCCTCATTTTCCTCTGTTTTAATCTTTAATGTACCACCTCCATCCTCCCTCTATCCCTCCAGATCGTGGTCTCCATCGACATCTCATGATCCCACTGCTCTTGTCATGACTGTATTCGTTGTTATTTATTGGTGTATTCATCTGTCTAAATCAGGGCTGCCCAACCCTCTTCCTGGTGATCTACCATCCTGGTTGGTTTTCATTTCAACCATAATTCACTCACCTGATTCTACCAGTTGGCAGTTCAATGAGATCTCCAGCTGTTGAATGTGGTGTGCTTTGCCAGGGTTGGAATGAAAACCTACAGGATGGTAGATCTCCAGGAACAGGGCTGGGCAGCCCTGATCTGGATCAATCTCACTCGTAGTCAGAGGAGAGACCGGAGCAGTGAACACCCCTCTGTGAATCTGAGGCCAGCTTTAACAGACTGAAGAGCTGAAGGGCGAATCCTCATCTGATCTCTGCACTTCATCTCGGGCCACCGTCCAATTTTAAAACATGCCATATCACCGCCCCCCTGTGAGGCATTTTTCCTTCCACATTCTATCAAACAAAGAAGCACCACACAGGAAGTGACATGGAGGCGACGCCAGGACGCACCTACTTCTGCCCTGAAACCTGCACTGGCTCTCACTTCTGTTTCCAGCATCACAAGCCCAAAAAGTCCTCTCGCTAAAACACGACACCGGCTCAGCTGTGCTTGAAAACTTTGTCAACGTATCTTCGTACACCCAACCCTTCACGGGAAACCTCCCCACGTTCACTCCCCGATTAAATTCCAAATAACCACGATTAAGGACTGAGATAAGGAAGAAATATTTCCATTTCCTGCTCCCTTGCTCTAGAACACACTGCATCTAGAGAGCTTCTGTTCGCTTGAAGGAATTTAAAAATCAAGAATGCAAGAAGCATTTAATTGTTTGGGCATTCAGTCTTAAGACACGGAGGCTCCATCTTTCTAGGGTGATATCAATAAAAGTGACTATCCTGGTTAAATAAAGGAGAATTAAATAAAAAATAAAACAAAATTTTTTTTTGTTTTCACTGGTCGCTATTACAGGGCATCGCCGGCCTGTTAACGGATGTATGATCTGCGTGTACTGAGCCTCCATTTTAGGCACGAAACAGATTACATCTCTCAACCGAACTGCCTGGTTAAATAAAGATTCAATAAAAACAGGCGCTTTCCTCGCAGAAATTAGGCCACGCCCACCCCAGGGAAACTGTTCCACTGTTTCACATCCACAACTGATGACTCACCAGTCACCACACCAAGCGGCTTGCTGTTCCCAAGTACCTCAGGTGGTTGGTATCTTGTATTCACTGGACCCTCTTGTCAATAATGGTGGGAGAAGGCGAGGCCAATGAACAAAGCCTATGAACAGTGAGGCTTATTTACTATTCACAGGCACAAAATCAACGGTTGTTTTGAACCTTATTATACCAGTGCTCAGCTGATAACTGCTCTTTTTTTTTGAACCACCGAAGGACTCCATTACACTACCTGTGGCACAGTTTGTTGGTTTGGTTGTTTCATTTGACCTTGGCACTTAAACAAAATGGCGGGGCCTGTGTGACCAGACTAAACTGGCTTCTCCCTCTGCTTCCAGCGAATCGCGAAGAAACCAAAAATCCACTGAACCAGTTCTCTCCTGTTCCGCGACTCTGCACTAGACACAGGTGAGAAAAACACCGTCAATACTAACACTACCTTTTAACACCATCAATACTAACACTGTCTTTCAACACCACAGTCAGCGAGACCACCAAACTTCCTTTACAATGCATTTCTATAGGTGGATATTGTTACTGAAGCACTCCATGGTTAAGTACCCTCGCTAAATTTGAACTCACGACCTTGGAATTTCAAGCCCGGCTCCCTAACCATTACGCTACATCACATTACATCATAATATTACATCATACCGTAGGTCACACTCAACAGGCTTCAGTCCTCACGCACATCATTAGCGTGTTAATAAACTATCCGCTTTGTGTGTGTGTGAAAAATGAAAAAATCCGTTTGAGCAGGAAAAGGATCCTAACATTTATCGTCCCCGTTTTTCCACCAGTGCTGCCGTGATCCAGGGTCCGGCGAGTGAGTCTTTATCATTTGGCCGCTGTGGGAACTACCAGCATGCATCACTGTCAGAGAGCAACAAAGCTAAAACCCCTATTTGAAAAATACAAAGCCGGGAGTTGCGTTCCCAAGTAGCTCCCGGCACACTGACAGCAGCCCCCGCCAATCTCACACAGGAAGTTAAGCCTGCTCACCGGCACACTGACAGCAGCCCCCGCCAATCTCACACAGGAAGTTAAGCCTGCTCACCGGCACACTGACAGCAGCCCCCGCCAATCTCACACAGGAAGTTAAGCCTGCTCACCGGCACACTGACAGCAGCCCCCGCCAACCTCACACAGGAAGTTAAGCCTGCTCGCCGGCACACTGACACAGGAAGTTAAGCCTGCTCGCCGAAGTCCCTGGAAGCCGGGGAACCGCTCCGGGCGGACTCCTCGGAAGCAGAGGTGTCGAAAGCGTAACGCGTCCCGCGCTTTCTTCTACGGCCGAGACAGGGCGCCGCTGAAGCGCGGCAGGCTAACCGCGCGGTAGGCTAACCGCGCGCCAGGCGGAAGGCCGCTGCGTCTCGTTTTCCACGAGCGCGACTGGCGGTTGCCAGGCAGAGCGAGCGAGCGGGCGGGCGAACCGACCGACCGACAGGAATATTTAACCGCAGTTGACAAACCAGCCACGCGAACGTGCGACCCTCCGCTCGGTTACGATGTCGCACCTTTGCCTTCAAACCGCAGACGCTCTCATCCAGAGCGACGTGCATCGTGTCCAGTCATACAGCTGGATACGTACTGGAGCGATGCAGGTTAAGCTCCTCGCTCAAGGGTACAACGTCGCTCAGTGTCCTACCGGGGAATCGAACCCGCGACCTTTAGGTTACAAGACCACCTCCTTAGCCATTGTACTACGCTGCCGCCCCTGCGCTGTATGTGAGTCGCAGGGTATTTTTGCATGCAGTGGCACAGGACCACCACCGTTACCGGATCGTCGCACCCTCGACAGACACGGACACATCTAAAAAAAAAGAGCGTGACATATCTGCGCTGTATCTTTTACAAATGAAGGCACCCCACGCACTGACGCTCAGACCATATCGCAAATAAACCTGAGTCACCGGCACCAGGGTGACCCTTCCCCCAGCCAGCGCAGCGAAATTTTACACCCAACAGCTCGGTCAACCCAGGACACGCGCAGGCAACAGTTAAGTTACACTTTATTGAACCCTGTGGGGGTCACTTGTCCTCGGTATTTAACCCATCCCAGTGGGCAGCCACAGTGTAGCGCCTGGGGACCAGATCCAGTGGGGGTGGCAGTGCAATATAATGGCTAAAGAGTTGGTCTTGCAACCTGAAGGTTGCAGGTTCGATTCCCTCGAGCAAGGTATTTAACCTGCATTACTCCAATATACATCCAGCTGTGTAATTGGATACGATGTAAGTTGCTCTGGATAACAGCGTCTGCTAAACGCAAATGTAACAAACCCCATGCAGAGAGGATCCAGCCAGCTGGGAATGAAACCCAGAACCTTCCTCTTCCAAGGCAGCAGTGCCAAACGCCACAACCGATTTTGGGACACAGACGTCATTTCTGCCAGCAGACATGCTTTTGGGGCAAAAAGCACCGGAATCCTAAACTCTCGAAAAAAGAGTCACCGCCAGCCCAGCCAGTGCGCCCCGTCCCCCACCTTTAACTCGACCGGGAGTAACGACGCGGTTTCGGACGGGGGGGACGTCAGTTTGCTGCGCAGACTCAGCCTCACGGAGCGCGGAAACTATTTCACACGTTTGCCCCCCCGACAGTACACGGGACGCCTCAGGAAGCGCAAACTCGTCCCAAGCCCCCCCCCCAAGGCTTAACCGCAGAGGGGACTTTCTGACGCGGAGAGGGGGAGAGCCCGTTCAACACAAAGCGCTCTGTCGGATTCTTCACTTCCCCAAAAAGAGGGCGAGCTCATAATTTATCACCACCATTTGCTTGCGCCCAAGCCCATAAGGTCCTGATCGCTTCCATGATTTAAAAAGGATCCACTAAAAAAAAGTAATAAACAAAAGGCCCCCCCTACTCGGAGCTACGGGTGGGGGGGGGGAGAGTTTAGGGTTTTACCTTTCAGGGGGTCGTGCTGGGGCAGCCGAAGTCGGTGGAGGAAAGCGGAGTCTTGAAACGGAAGAGAGGTGAAGGTGGAGCCGGCCAGACTGCGAAGGGCCAGCGATAAAACAGAACAGCAGCGTTCACTCTCTCTCTGTCTCTGTCTCTGTCTCTCTCTCTCTCTCTCTCTCGGTCTCTCACTCACTCTCTTTACCGGCTTCCTCTTTTAGGTGACATATCCACCCCCACCCTCGCCCTCCCTCCCTCTCAAATCACCTAGAAGCCAACCTTCACTTCAAAAAAAAAAAAAAAAAAAACACATTATATTTAGCAACGCCACAAATATACAGATGACGTTAAACCAAAACAGCTTCCCCCAGACGCAGCACCAGCCTTACAGAGGCCAAACTACTGCGGCCCTTGTTCTACACTGAAGCTGGGAGTGGTTAGGCAAACGGCAACTACAGTATAACAAATAGTTCTTCAAGGATAAACAACCACTGCTGCCCTCTCTCTCTCCTTCTCCCTTTCTCTCCCCTCTCTCTCTCTCTCTCTCTCTCTCTCTCTCTGTGACCTGCTCTCGCTCTCCCTCTCCCTCTCTCTCTCTCTCTCTGTGACCTGCTCTCTCTCACTCTCTCACTCACTCTCCCTCTCCCTCTCTCCCTCTGTGACCTGTTCTCTCTCACTCTCTCACTCACTCTCCCTCTCCCTCTCTCCCTCTGTGACCTGTTCTCTCTCTCTCTCTCCCGCCCTCCCTCTCCTCTGGAAGAATAAAGTGACAGCCCAGAGCTATGCGTTCAGCCCTTGCCAGTCTGTACACACACCTGTTAGATTTCACTCCAAAAAAAAATACTCAAAATAAAAATCCTGCACAGTTAGCCATCGCAGCCAGGTGTGCCACAGGTGCAAAGGACGCCAGAAGCCTGCGCTTCTCTATGCATTTTAAACCAGCTCACTGTCACCTTCCCACGGTTAGAGAACTCACAGGGTCATACAGAGCCCCAGGTGGGGGACACATACCCCCCTGCAGAACTCCTTCAGATCCACTGTCCCATGGCGCACTGCTTCAACCCACACTGATCCCTCCTGCCCTCCTTGCCACCACCCCGAATCTCTCTCTCTCTCTCTTTCTCTTTCACGCTGTTTCCCCACTTGCTCTCTCCCGCTCTCTCTCCCCCCTCCTCTCTCTCTCTCTCTTTCTCTGTGCCCTTCTCTCCCCCCTTTTTCTCACCCCCCCTCTTGCTCTCACACTGTTTCCCACTTGTTCTCTCTCTCTCCCATTCTCTCCACCCCCACCCCCTCTCTCTCTCTCTGTGACCTGTTCTCTGCCACTCACTCTGTGACCTGTTTTCTCCCCTCCCCCCCCCCCTTCCTGTGATCTCTGGACCTGCGACCAGTGTGAGGAGAGGCCGTGCTGTGAGTCACTGGTATAAATATCGTGGCTAATGCTCAGAGCCAAAGTCCCCCTGCGCCCTGCATGTTATTATAAACTCACTCAGCTGGGGCTGCAGGCACGCCACTCTACTAATAAAGAGAGAAAAGCAACCGCCAACTTTGTGTTCAACAGCTCACCCCCGAGTGACGTCAAAGCAAACACACAGTCCCCATGGTGCACTGCTGCAATCCTCCTGCCTCTCTCTCTCTCTCTCTCTTTCTCACACACACACACACACACACACACACACACATACACACACACCTCCCTCCCTCCTGCCACCTCCCCAGAGCTGGTCACTTCTGACACACTTCCTCCGAAAAAAAAGTTCAACAAGAGCCCCCTTCTAATTCTGCACCTTCCCTATTTTTTGCTCTGCGTGTGTGTGGGAGTGTGCGTGTGCGTGTGCGTATTCTCTGACCTTCTAAACCCGGCGCTTGATGATGATGCGTTGACAGATGAGACGGGACTACGGACTGACAGCAGGAGTTCTCCAGCCGAAAAATCATGCTGCCACAGATATTCCACCCCGCCCCCCCCACCCCCCTACCCCCGTTCCAGCAAACGTAGGAGCCCATGTGTCAGCGTGAACAAAAACGTAATTTTCCACATGTTTAAAACATACGCGTTCCCTCGCACTTTTTCAAGTCCTATCTCTAAATGTGGCGGCCGATGGGAAATTGGGGGTCCCCCCCTCCCCCCCCACTGACACCCCTTCCGAGCTTCTCCACCGGCGGATTCTGAGCAACACGGGAGTAACCCACATACAGTGGCCCGCTATCGGCACACTGGTTGGCGCTCCAGTCTAGCGTTGTGAAAATCGGCACTGCTGGCTGGCGGGCCGCTCGCATGCCGCCGATGTGAAAGAGCTGGCGAAGGGTCTTGCCGCTGGTGGACCGCCGCAGTGCCGATTTGCTCTGGTGCCGGACAAACGGTCCAGCAGGGTGATTTCCTTCTGGGACGCATTCAGGGGTCGTGTTCAGGGGTCCCGTTCTGGGGTCTCGTTCAGGGGTCCCATTCAGGGGTCCCGTTCTGGGATCTCATTCAGGGGTCCCGTTCTGTGGTCCCATTCAGGGGTACAATTCAGGGGTCGCAACCAGGGGTCCCGTTCAAGAGTCTCATCGCATCAAGTCAAAATCATAGCTTGTATCCCAACGGAACCTTATTTTGGGGGGGGGGGGGGGGGGGGGCTGCAAACCACTTTTGATTTAACATCCAGGCTAATCTGTACTCTTTACAGTCAAACGACATTTAAATTTGGAACCATCAGCATCAAGGCCAAACAAGTCAATGAAAGAGCACAATTCATACAGTACAATACATTCTGTGAATACAATCTCTGTGCACAGGACCCTTCTCATACTCAAATATGTCAAGAACATGCCATTTGCCATAAAAAATAAACAAGTAATAATAAATATTTGAATATCCAGGACTCCTCCTTAGCACAGTGAGGCTTACCACAACGTCCGACGTAAAAGCGTTAAAAACTCAGACGAAGCACAGCTCCCAGGCAAAGAAAGCAAAGGCGATCAAACCTTCAGCTCCAGAGAGAAAGAGACCACAGCAAGACTCCGAAATACCAACGGAAGAGTCAACTCCAGCCTACGCGCGGTACGAAACAAGCGCTCTTCTTTAGAAATCCACCACAGCGCAGCCACTGTAAGGAAGCCGTCGCGGAAGAAACGAGGCCGATAATTATTTTCCTTTTTTTCCCCCCTACAAAGCATTGAGTCAAAAACGCGTTTACAATGAAGGTCTGGCAAACAGGAACCGAGCGAACAATGGCTCGTAAGTAAAAAAAAAACAAAAAAAAAACATGCGTGAAGCCACACACCACATGCCACACACGCACAATCACCTCATGAATGAATGCTTAAACGTCAGAAGCCACCCCCAGTATCTGTGAGCACGCTAATTACCCACTGAGCAAGAACAACAGTCAAGCATTGGCAATCAGTCGGCAGGCACCCCCCCCCCCCCCCTTTAAAAATGCACCCACATCCTCGGAGGGGACATTGTTTCCCCACAGTGTGCGACACACAGTCATTTCCCCACCTTCCTGCTCAATTCGAGGCGGAAAAACAGGTTATATCAATAACAGGCTCCCAACTTTCTGCCAGACGCACGACAACCTTGAACGGAGTCCTGAGCTGACAAGGAGAGATATTTTTACACACACACTCACACTCACACATACATACACACACACACACACACACACACACACACACACACACACTCACTCACTCACACTCACACTCACACTCACATTCACACACACTCACTCACTCACTCACACACACACACACACACACAGACAGACACACACACACACTCACACAGACACACTCACTCACACGCACACACACACGCACACACATGCACACACACACACTCACACACACACACACTCACACAGACACACTCACTCACACGCACACACACACACACACACACACATGCACACACGCACACACACACGCACACACACACACACACACACTCACACACACACACACGCACACACGCACACACACACATGCATGCACACACACACATACAGACGCACACACACATGCACACTCACATATACACACACGCACACACAGACACACACACTCACTCACTCACTCACCTAGCCCAGGGGTCCAGAGAGCTGGAGCTAACAGATGAGAGCAGACCGGACAGTAAGAAATGAGGGCAGGTTCCCCAAAGCAAGCAGCAGGTTGACCCCCCCCCCGTCTCTCCCCCGACTCTGACGGGCCAAACTGGGCTCGCAGCAGGTGAAATGTCGAGTTTCGGTGCTCTCTTCCTCCCACCCTCCCTCTCTCTCTTTCTGTCACTCTCTATCGCCCTCTCTCCCTCCCTCTCCTTGCCCCCACCCTCCCTCTCTCTCTCTCTCTCTCTCTCTCTATCTCTCTCTGTCTTGCTTTCTGTCTCTCGCTCTCTTTCTCGCCCCCTCAGGGCCGATGACACATCCAAACCTGCCCTCCATCCCCCTGGTAGTAACCTGTCTAACCTGCCTCCCCTCCACCCCGCCCCTCCCCACCCCCCAAGCCCCACCCATGTTACTCTCAACCCCCCCACCTCACACCCACTCCTATCCCCCGCCCCCCCCCAGCATCCCCCCCACCTAAAACACTGGCTCCCGTCGGATTTCAGACAGCATCAGGAGGTGAGAGCTTGGCAACAAACAGGCGAGAAGATAAAGTCTCCTCCTCGGGCTCTGTTAGCGCACGTTCCCCCCCCACCCCCCCCCCGCCACAGAAACCATTCCAGGTACGCCGAAACGGAGAAGAGAGGTCCTCGGCATGCGCAGCCTTTGGGGCACACACAAGGAATGTGTGTGTGTGTGTGTGTGCTTGTGCTTGTGCTTGTGTGCATATGTGCTTGTGTGTGTGTGCATGTGTGTGCGCATGCGTGCATGCGTGTGCGCTTGTGTGTCATTGTGTGTATATGTGTGTGTGTGTGTGTTTGTGTGCGTGTGCTAGTGTGTGCACGTGAGTGCGTGTGTGCGTGCATGCGTGTGTACGTGTGTGTTTGTGTGCTTGTGTGTGTATACGTGTATGCGTGTGCTTTCAGAGGTGAGTAATAAAAAAAAACAACCACAATAAAGGCCTCTGGTTCCTCTTTGGCAGATTCAACAAGCATTTCCAAACATCACTGATGTTCCCTTACTGAAGGACACACACAACTTCAGTACCAGAAACAATCACCACAAATCACTTAAATCCTGCACACTGTATCCTACCAATTACAAAACCTCTGCAAATGGCTATTAAATCTATACACTGTCATGGTGCACTTTTAGACGTTTTGCATTAATTAACCCTGCGCCATCATATGCAAATACTGACTTGTGCTCTCTTTCTGAATGAATTTTAGGCAGGAGATACTAGGGCAATACACAACAGTTGTCTGTAATCAGTAGATGATACTGGGGGGAAGCCATTGGGTGCAGTATTGAGTTCTAGTCAACAGGGCAGAACTGAGTTGTCACAGGGAGCAGTATTGGGTAGTAGCCACAGGGGGCAGTATAGCGTCGCCTCTACTAGTCAGTACAGTGTGGAGGCCGCTGGGGGCAGTACGGAGTCATCTTTACAAGGTTCAGTACAGTCTGGTGGCCACTGGGGGCAGTATAGAGTCATCTATACTAGGGGCAGTACTGTGTGGTAGCCACCGGAGGAGGTATAGAGTCACTTTTACAAGGGGCAGTACTGCGTTATGGCCACTGGTAGCAGTATAGAGTCACCTTTACAAGGGGCAGTACTGTGTTGTTGCCACTGGGAGCAGTATAAAGTCAGCTTTACTAGGAGCAGTACAGTGTGTTGGCCACTGAGAACAGTCATCTTTACTAGGGGCAGTACTGTGTGGTGGCCACTGGGGGCAGTAGTGAGGCAGTACCGGGACACTGACCTTCTGCACAGTGGTCCCCAGCTCCCTGCAGTGTGTGATGATGTCTTTGCTGGCTGTGTGGCCGCTGAGCTGAGAGAACAGGTACCTGCGCATACAAAAACAGCACATTCATACAAGTACCTGTGCACAGCAACACAGCATAAACAGCACATTCATACAGGTACCAGCACACACAAAAATAGCACATTCATACAGGTGCCTACACAGCAACACAGCAAAAACAGCACATTCATACAGGTACCTGCACACACATAAACAGCACATTCATACAGGTACCTGGACACACAAAAACAGCACATTCATACAGGTGCCTACGCAGCAACACAGCAAAATCAGCATATTCATACAGGTACCTGCGCACACAGAAACAGCAAAAACAGCACATTCATACAGGTACCTGCACACAGCAAAAACAGCAAAAACAGCACATTCATACAGGTACCTGCACACAGCAAAAACAGCAAAAACAGCACATTCATACAGGTACCTGCACACAGCAAAAACAGCAAAAACAGCACATTAATACAGGTACCTGCACACAGCAAAAACAGCAAAAACAGCACATTCATACAGGTACCTGCACACAGCAAAAACAGCAAAAACAGCACATTCATACAGGTACCTGCACACAGCAAAAACAGCACATTCATAGAAGAAGAGGGGAGGAACTGAGCATTAGAGAGAGAGAGAGAATGGGAGTGAGAAAGAAAAAAGAGACAGAGAGAGGGAAAGAGTGTAAGCAAGAAGAGATACAGGGAGTGAGAAAAGAGGGAAGCAGAGAGGGAGAGAGGGAGAAACAGAGAGGTAGGGCTGTGTGTGGAGCCAGTCCCCCCAGAACAAGCTGACAGTTTTTTTTCCCCCACTCATGTTGTAAGCATAAACAGTCCTGTAAACAAACCTTCACAGGACTCGCTCAACACTGATCTCTCTGTCATTTTATTATTTAAAAGTTCTAAAGCGAGAAATGCACCGCATGAATAAAATTAGTACCCATTCAACTGACAAAGGATCAGTCTACACTTTCAGAGTATAATTGATAAAGTTAAGATATGAAGAGGGTGAATACTTCTATTCTCAGATGCTTTATGAATACCGGTACTGATTTAGGATCAGTCTACTCTTTTAGTGCATAATGGATAAAGTTAAGATATGAGGAGGGTCAATACTGCTATTCTCAGATGTTTTATGAATACCGGTACTGATTTAGAATCAGTCTACTCTTTTAACGCATAATGGATAAAGTTAAAATATGAACAAGTTCAGTACTGCCACTGTGATATGATTTATGAATACAGGATCTGACATAGGATCAGTCTACTCTTTTAGAGTATAATGGATAAAGTTAACATATAAACAGGGTCAATACTGCCTCTGCGAGATGATTTATGAATACAGGTACTGATGTAGGATCAGTCTACTCTTTTAAGGTTAGGATACAGACAGGGCCAATACTGCCTCTGTGAGATGCTTTATGAACACAGGTACTGATTTAGGATCAGTCTACTCTCTTAAGGTTAGGTTATGGATAAGGTTAGGATATAAACAGGGTCAATATTGCAAGATGCTTTATGAATACAGGTACTGACATAGGATCAGTCTACTCTTTTAAGGTTAGGATATAAACAGGGCCAATACTGCCTCTGTAAGATGCTTTATGAATACAGGTACTGACATAGGATCAGTCTACTCTTTTAGAGTATAATGGATAAAGTTAACATATAAACAGGGTCAATACTGCCTCTGCGAGATGATTTATGAATACAGGTACTGATGTAGGATCAGTCTACTCTTTTAAGGTTAGGATACAGACAGGGCCAATACTGCCTCTGTGAGATGCTTTATGAATACAGGTACTGATTTAGGATCAGTCTACTCTTTTAAGGTTAGGATATAAACAGGGCAAACCGAACCTGGACCAGCACTGCTCCGCTGGGCTTCCTCTAAGCGTCTCATGCCCAAGCCCACAAAGAACCAGCGCTGGCACGACGGTGTCCCAAAATGCAACGCTGCCCGTCCCACGCCTTCTGAGACCGACGAGGTCGCTCGTCGGCGACGGGGCAGCGATTTCTGGGACCGCTTGTTTTTTTTACTCGACCGGGATCAGTCTATTTGTGGCCACTTGTTGCCAGGAGACCGTTGTTTTTCCACTACCCACCCCCCCCCACCCCCCAAAACAAAAAAGCCATCCAAAAAAATCTCAGGAGGAGGAAGTTCCCATAACTCTGTGACAAGGACAGCGGTAAAATCACACTTTCAGGCTGAGACGCGAGGGACGGCCCGCGGGACGGGAACACAGCGCACCCGCATTTCCTTTCGCTGGTGAAACATTTGTCCCCATGAGACTAACTGCCGGTTAAGACACGGGAGGGCAACCCTATAAAGAGGCAAGCAGGGGAACTTTCTAGAAGCTGCCAAGCGGCGTGCCCTGCCAAGGGATCCGGAGTGTCGTGCGCCGCGGTCCGGCGTCCCCGTGTATGAAGGGGCGAGGGGGGTGGGGGTGGTTTGGGGAGGGGGGGGGTTCTAGGCCGTGAAGTACATATACGCCATGCTTCCTGAAATGGGTGAAACTGATTTTGTTGTAAAATATTATGGCCAATCAAAGGCCAGCCAGCTCTGTGGGAATGGGAATTATCATTATTCAAAATAATACAAATATAATTACAAATGAACTTTATTTATAAAGGGGGCTTAAAATATATTATGTTCAAAGTGGGAAGATGAAAAAATCATAGTAATACATTTGATATAGAATAATGTATGAAAGCAGTTAAAATAACACATTAGAAGAATACCGACTGTTGGATATATGAGTTGTACGGGGGGGTGGGGGGGGCATGTATGAGGTGTAAGGGGGGTGGTGGGGGTGTGGGCGTATGAGGTGTACGGGGGGGGGGGGGGGCGTATGAGGTGTACGGGAGGGAGCGAGCCATACCTGTTGAGCAGAGAGAAGAGTCCTTTTGCAGCAGTGATGAGGTCTAGGACAGACTGCAGTACCTCGCTGGGCAGCTTGGTGGCGCTCTGGCCGTCGTAGGTGTTGACCCGCCAGCGGCTCTGCAGGCCCATCTGCATGGAGTGTGCCACGTTGCGCAGCCCCATCGTGTGGCTGCGCAGATTCTCGTTGCCCATGCCGTACATCTGCGCAGATGGACAGACGCACGAACATTACATGCATTTAGCTGACTTGCTTATCACAAGGGCAGGGAGAGAAAGAGAAACTGACTTTTGACGTCCCTTAATAAGCCATACTGCCAACAACCACGTAAACCACCCAAGACACATACAAATAAATGCATACATAGATAAATGTATAAATCAAGAGAAGAGAAATTAAGAAACACAATTGTGGGGAAGAGAGAGACAAAGGAGAGGGGGGAGAGAGAGAGAGGGAAAGGGAGAGAGAGAGAGAAAGGGTGAGAGAGAGATGGGGGAAAGGGCGAGAGAGAGAGAGAGAGAGCGAAAGACGAAAAGAGAGGGGAGAGAGAAAGAGAGGGAAAGACAGAGGGGAGAGAGAGAAAGGAAGAGAGAGAAGGAAGGAGAAAGAGACAGAAAGGGAGAGAGAGGGAGGGAAATATAAGGGGAGAGAGACAAAGAGAGAGAAAGAAAAATGACACCTTCTACAGCGCAGTGCCCTCATTCCTGTGGTGGGGGATTTCAATTTTAAATGTATTCTACGGGAAAGAGCGCCCCCTACTGGCCCCCACCAGCATCTCGCGCAGGGGCAGCATTTGCCGGGAGTGAGCAGTGAACATTCCAAAGCATCACCGACTTACTTCCCAAACCCCGTTTCCCGAAATTCCCTTTCGTTTTCAACGACAAGACTGAAATTACCTCATTGGACGTCTCACTGGAATATCCAAACGTGCTGACATAGCACTGCTCTGTGCAAGCCGTCACTGTCAGTGTGGGACAGCGCTGACAAACACACGCTCTTCTCTCCACCAAAGCACCTGATGCCAATCGTCCAATCAGAACGCAGTTTGAAAGTGGAAGTTGTGTCACCCTATGGTACTGCAAGCCACAGATGGCACTGGCACAGTCAAGATTTGATACCATGACCATGGGGCCCATCCACACCCTGGAACAGAGCCTTAACAGATACCAGGCCATGGGGCCCCATCCACACACTGGAACAGAGCCTTAACAGATACCAGACCATGGGGCCCATCCACCCACTGGAACAGAGCCTTAACAGATACCAGACCATGGGGCCCATCCACACACTGGAACAGAGCCTTAACAGATACCAGGCCATGGGGCCCCATCCACACACTGGAACAGAGCCTTAACAGATACCAGGCCATGGGGCCCATCCACACACTGGAACAGAGCCTTAACAGGATGAGCTACTCAGCAGCCCTCTCAACCACCACTTTCCGCATGCTTAACGTTGCCACTTCAGAGCTTTTAAAGTTCTCAAACGTTAAAAACTCGAAAGCAATCCGGATCATTCCGCAGCAGAAAAGGCAGAGTGAATGGAAATAAGGGGGAGGGCCCAACTAAATTTAACCAGCACCTCCCCCGCCCCCCCCCCCCCCCCCCAATTCAGCCGTAAACTGCTGATGAACGGTTTCATAAAAGGAACCAGCATCAGAACTATACATGAAAGCAAGGGTGTCAGCCTCCAGCCCCAAACGGCCGCTGTTGTCCACTGTTTGTTTTGGTGTGTTTTAGCCCTTTGGTGACCCCACTTAAGTATCCGATTAGCTTAAGAGTTCACACACGCTATTTCACTGCGGGCGTCCAGAACCAGGGTAAGCATTTTAAGAATATCTACCATCATGATTTCCTCTAAGGGGGGGGGGGGGGTAAATATGTTGAGAATGTGGACCATCATGATTTCCATTAAGGGAGGGGGGGGGGGGTAAATATGCTGAGAATATGGACCATCATGATTTCCATTAAGGGAGGGGGGGGGGGGGTAAATATGCTGAGAATATGGACCATCATGATTTCCATTAAGGGAGGGGGGGGCGGGTAAATATGTTGAGAATATGGACCATCATGATTTCCATTAAGGGAGGGGGGGGTAAATATGCTGAGAATATGGACCATCATGATTTCCATTAAGGGAGGGGGGGGTAAATATGCTGAGAATATGGACCATCATGATTTCCATTAAGGGAGGGGGGGTAAATGCTGAGAATATGGACCATCATGATTTCCATTAAGGGAGGGGGGGGTAAATATGCTGAGAATATGGACCATCATGATTTCCATTAAGGGAGGGGGGGGGGTAAATATGCTGAGAATATGGACCGTAAGGGTTCCCGTTCAGCCTACCATGGAGCAGAGCTTCTCCACGGCCTCCAGAATGAGCTCCTGGTGGCCGATCTTCTGAACGCCCAGCTGCTCCAGCTCCGGGTAGCACAGCTGCACCAGGTCCAGTCCAGAGAGCTGCCACTCTGAGAATGGGTACTGGTGGAGGGGGGGGCCCAATCCTGGGGGAGAGCAGGGAGAGAGAGAGGGATTATGAGAGAAAGAGGGGGAGAGAGAGAGAAGGGGGAGAGAGAGAGGGAGAAAGAATGAGAGAGAGAGAGAGAGAGGAATTATGACCGATAGAGGGAGAGAGAGAGAGAGGGTAGACACAGAGGAAAAGGGTGAGGGTAGGGAAAGAGGGAGGGGAAGGGAGAAAGGGATCGGGTGAGAAAGAAGAAAAGACAGGGTATGAGAAAGATATGGGGGGAGAATGAAAGAGCAAGACAGCAATTGAGAGGAAGAAAGCAAAACAAAAACATGGCAAGAGATACGCGTGTGACTTCGGGAGAATGCATTTGTGTCAAGAGCCAATGAGGAGGTGACAACTGGGGCTTTTTTCTAAAATGTATCTTCTCAAATAAGAGAGAGTGAAGAGCGGGGCAGAGGGAGAAACACAGTGTGTGTGTGTGTGTGTGTGTATGCGAGAGAGAGAGAGAGACAGAGAGAGAGGGAGAGAGAGAGAGAGATGCTGACACACAAGAGAAACTTATGGCTTAACATTTAAGTGATCACATTAGAATCTGTTGAGCTGCTCAGTACTTTCAGCCATTTCAGAGAGAAAGAAGACTGATTTAATCACTGGGAGGTTCAATACTTTAAACGTAAGTTTCTCATCTTCAAGAAAAAAGGGGAGGTGCTTCACCGACAGGTGGCAGTTGTACAGCAAACTGTACAAACAGGTGACTTCATCGAAGGCGACTGCCAAGCATTTACGATTTTACAACAACACTGTGACTTCTCTGGTACAAAAGGGTGCGGTGTCAAAATTCAGCGAGGCTTACGAACACCTCATCTGCGTTTGAGAGTCACAGCGCGTGCATTACAACAAAAACGCTCACCTGTGAGGGTAAAGTGTCCGTGTCTCCATAATTAAAATTCATGAAGAGTTTTAAAAAGCGAGAAAACACACTCACTCTCTCTCTCTCTCTCACACACACACACACACACACACACACAATGAGCTAAAGAGGACAAACTGATAAAAGACTAGCACACTCTTCTCATCACACAAGGGCCCCTTGACCATTAAAACAAACCCACAATGCATTGCTTGTAAACACACACACACACACACACACACACACACAAAATACATTTAATACATTACAAATAACAGGCTGTTGAGAGCAACATGACCTGAACTTCTGCTTGGAGCATACAAGCTGTCTGACAAAAACAATGTTGGGGAGGGAGAGGGAGTCTCCAATGGTGCCTATTGGGTACCTCCCCCTCCTCTCTGGTCATAACAGCATTAATTAACCCAAAATAGACACCATTGGATACTCGTCTTTTGCATTATTCCAGAATTCCGAGACACTGCCTGAAGCTAACTGCAAGACTACGCTGCACCACGTGTACTATTTCCCGCCATGGCCAGTATCCGGTTAGAATGCGCTTCTCCTCCACTTCGCCGGTGGGGAAAACAACCTCCTGCCCTAAACAAGTCTGCGCCTATCCAGGGGAACACAAGAAAACTACAATACCCATTCCACATTTGCAACGCGAATTTAACAGGACAGCCAAGTCAACCTAAGCTTAGATAAAACTCCACTGTGCGTCACGTTTAACCCCAACACGACTCAAACGGGACGAGCCCTTATAACCCAACGCAACCCAATATAGACCTCTATCAGATCATGCGATATGTCACAAGCCCATTGTGTTTCGCTGCATGCTTTGAGATTGGTCCCCAGACAGATTTTGTTTGCGATTAAGGTTATTTTAGACATTTGCAGAACTTATTTGACCTGCTGGCTCTTCGGTTGGGTTTTAAAGCATGAAAAGAGACATTGTGTAACTACACAGCAACTTGTACGGGGTTTTAAGGTTGCCAGATGCTGCTCAAATGAGTCGGCCTACCTTCAATTTATATATTTATAATTCACTATTCATGTGCAGGGAGTTTTCCGTTCAGTGGCCTGAGTGAGTTATTGGCGTAAATCATAAGTAAACTAAACAAAAACAAACAAACAAACAAAAAACCCTCTAGAAATCATTGCTGTCTGTCTGCAGCTAGTCAGGTCGAGGTTCATAGATTTAAATATATATGTTTGCTACAATAAAACAGACAGACGGGGCAGTTCCTGCATGGAGCCATCGTGAGACGTGAAAACGGAGAACGGTTAGGCCCACAGACGTTCACAGCCAAATGTGTGTCAGGTGCTTCGGTTTTTTTTTTTTTTTTTTTTTTTTAAGCAGAGCTAACAAAAACGAACACATAAATCATATACCAGGCTCAGCCCTAACTTCATCTTGCTTTTGAATGTTTTATGATTAATTCAGACCGCAATTATTACGTAAGAGGGACGGGAAATTCTCGTTTATATCCGTGGAAAGATGCGTATCTCGTCAGTGACTGGCACGGTGCATTCTTTGGCACGCGGGGTATTGGCCAGTTGCGCTTTCTCTTAAGCCGATTAAAGTGCACTGTAGACTACTGTACTAAACGCAACACGTTTTCTAATGCATGCATTGCAGTTTCGTAAATCACTGCACGTGACAAAGCCACTTCAACATACTTGTGCGTGTATGTGGTCAAAGCAATGCTATACGAAAATAACAACAACACACGTTTCATACACAAGTGTTCACTTCCAGAATGATTTTAAACGATTTTTTTTTAAAATGTAAACGAATGGTCATAGCGATCAGGTGTCATTGCACCCAAAGAAATCGTTGGAGAAAAAAAGCAAGTTGTTGATCTGAATACTATAACTACGTGTGCTCCGGTGGCGCAAGCGGTCAGATCGTGCAACGACATCGTCACGCTCAAGACGGTAGTCGCCCACTTCACTTCGTTGCCTTTCTTAGCGAACAATTCTGCTTCGATGTCACAGAATTTTCCTGTTTTCTCGGGCGCGTGAAAGACGCCACTCATGTAGGTGCGACCCTGCAATCTCGCTATCACGTCTTCGGCAGACCTGCTTTTATTTGTATATGTTCACAAATTGCGACCGTCACACGCTTCACCCCCAACCTACTTCCTCATTCCAAACACACCTTCCCGTCCATAAGGATTGCTGCTGTTGCTGTAGGTATAAGCCGAGTTTTGTTTTCTCTCGAAAGAGACGACAGCCACCTGTTTATTGCAAACTCATAACAGTTTACAACAAAATGAAATAAGATTTTACCTTTGAGCCAATCGCTTACTCTCTCCGGACTCCATGACGTGATAGGCTCCATATTCTGCGTCCTGGGAACAGGCAATTTGTTTTATTTCCGAGTCGGACACTTCGTCCGATCCTTCCAAAACCCGGAGGAAGGAGAAGTCTAATCTTGGTAATAGGCACTCCCACCCACAGGTAGAAGTCTCCGGACAGCCAATAGCAGAATGTTGTTCCCAAACTCAGAGACTGTGTGAACGCGAACAGGACCGACAATTTCCCTGACTGTTGCAGGGAGTGGTAAATGAAAGTTGAATTTCTACTTTTTTTGTCCTGCCTCCGGGTGTAAGTGAATGTAACAGAGAAACAAGGCCCTGCTTTATTCATCGGTATAATCCTCTTTCTTTTGAACATTGCCTATGGGAATAACCGTTGGTGTCTTTCCAAGAAAGAAAGCGCGAGACATGTCTGCAACAAATGAATACGCTAACACATTGGCTGACAACAATAATATAAACGGTTGGGTGCATTGCAGTATTGCTTTATAATAACGTGTTTATTTGTTTTCTGCTAAACTCAACTCAAGCCTCCATATGCATTTATTAAACAATTTAGCACGACTTTTAGGCAGTCTTGTTTGTTGAATTCTTTATTATATTGAAAACATGGTCACTGAAAATCCTGTTTGATTTTTAGTTTTTTTTTTTAAATATTATGACGTAACATTTGTTTTTCAGTTGCCCTTAGCTAGCCTTAGCTTCGCTAACACAAATGCTTTGATGACACATTTATCCAGTAATGCAGCTGTGTATGCACCATAGACTGGTATGTACTGACGTAATTCAGGTTAAATAACTTGCTGGAGAATCGCAGTGTCAGTCACCGAACTGGGAACCCGATCTGCAGCTTTTGGATTCCAGACTTAATGATTTAACTACTAAAACAATCGTGTGCATGTCTCATTTTAAAGCGATGCATGTGATTTGTTGTCTAGCAGAAAGATTTGTTGTGTATTTTGCACACGTGGTATTTTGCACATGAAATCCATAGACCCTGAGAACTACAACCCTCTAGGCCCCCGACTGTTACTGCTACTGCTACAACTACTACTCTATTACAACTGCTGCTACTACTACTGCTACTGCTTCTGCTGCTACTGCTACAACTACTGCTGTTACTACTACTGCTTCTGCTGTTACAACTACTGCTACTACTACTGCTACTGCTTCTGCTGCTACTACTACTGCTACGACTACTACTACTACTACGGCTGCTGTTGCTACTACTACTACGACTACTACTAACACTAATACTTTGTATGCAGCTTTCTCAAACCCAAGGGCACTTAATAATAATATGTGCTTAATTGAATATACCAATGGCCGATAGCCATGAAACTGACACAAGATTTTTTTTTTCATTTGGCCTCTGGCAGGTGCTTGAACACATGCTACAGCTGCGTCACCTACCCCACAGGGGTTATGTGAGCCGATCTAACACCTTTCTCTCGAGAAGCCACAGGTCAAAATCAATTCACACGCGTGCTGCTCGTAGACGCTGGTTAAGGTTTTGCTGGTAAGCAGCAAGGGGGTGATGGGGGGGGGGGATGGGGAGGGGGAAAGGGGGTGGGCAACCTGCACTACATGTTGTTTCAGTGTGCAAAACAGGCGGGAAGGAATCTGATGTACGGCTAGAAAGAAAGAAAAAAAAAACTAGCGTCAATTGTGAAGCAATAATTAAAAATTCATAAGAAATGTCTTGTGGTGGTTAACCTTAGAAAGGCTGAGCGGGGAGAGGCGGGGCCCTAGATGAATAAGCCTATTGATAAGGGTGCTACAGTAATCAGAAACGGACACTCAGGAGCCACGGTACCGCAGTACTCCAGCTAGGCCTTGAGAAATAAAGTGTTTTTAAAAAACTTATTTTAGTCCTTTTTTCAGTTAGCAGCAGTAGCAGAGAACTCCAGAGGGTATAACTGATCCTACGGCTGTCCCTCCCTTTCAGGCCTCCTCCTGCGAATACCTCATCCAGAGGTGAAAAAATCCAGGTTTGGAATGTGAAAGTCTTCCCAGGTGTTTTGCTCCAATCACCTGGATTTGCTAATTAGCACAAATCTTCCACCAGGAGGCAGAACTAATCAGTGAAATCAGCCGCCTGGAGTTCATGGGTGGCAGAAACACATGACAGGATTTTTACTTTCTGACCCCTGGACTTTACACCTCATCCATCATCCATCCATACTCCCAACCCCACCACTGCCCCTGCCCCTCCACCTGCCCACCCCCAGCCACCACCCCCCCCCCCCCCACACACACACACACACACACACATCCCCACCCCCACCCCAAGCCCTCAAACAGACAGGTTCACTTCTCCTTTTTAAAATCACTTCAAAAGTCAAATTGCAGATCAAAGCAAAAGACGAAAAGGTCACGCCATGAAAGAGCTCGCACTGAGATCTAGCGCCCCCTGGTGTTCAAAACTTTTAACTTCAAGAGAGGGAGGGGGGGAGGGGGGAGGGGGGAAAGGGAAAAAAGGCCAACTCCCTCTTTTAAAAGCAAATGACAGGAAAGCCAGTGATTCTCATATGATATATAAACACTAAATTTCCACCTGTGCAAATGCTATGAGAAAAGAATGCAATCCACAGGGCCATGCACAGATTTTTTGGGGGAGCATATGCTCAAAATAAAAAGGGACACCTCTACGCCTTTGGTAAGAAAAACAAATAGCTGCAGCCACAAGGGCTCTTTTTTGCTGTATTTTATATGTTGGTGTCGGCCTGCGCACATGCCCGGTCGTTTGTATAAGTCGCTCTGAATAAGAAAGTCTGGTGAAACAAAAAACAACAAACAAACAAAAAAAACCAGTAAATTTAGGAGAGCCCATGCGAAAGTATGCCCTGACAGCTGCGGTTTTAATTTCACACCGAGCAGCGAAGTTCTGAGGAAAAGACATTCTGAGCCTTGCCTGGTTTTTGTGAATAGGTAAGGTGGGCTTAATAGTAAGTGTGAACGGATGACACACGGGCTATTCTGCTCACAACACCTGGATTCAATCTCTGTGTGTCCTTAACTTTAACTTTCAATTAAATTCAAGGTTTTTTTATTTATTTTATCAATGAAAATTCCCCCCCCCTCCCCCCCCCCCCAGTTTTTCATCCATTTCGACGGTTGCTGAACTATCGCACTTAATCGTGAGTCACACTTGATGACGGGTGTCGACTGTGGAACCCGGAGCCTGAACGAATCCTTGCTTTGTGACACAAGGGTCAGTTCCATCTAGCCAAACAGCGATCAGGGGTGGATGACTGAACACGAGAAAAAAAAGTAATCTCACCAACTTTAATTGTCGTCGTCGGCCCACTCTGCGTGCTGTTTATGTTTCAGGAATTTAGCATCCGCTCTCGTTCACAGCAACACAACTTTCGCATAATATCCATTTGTGAAGCTGGGCATACACTGAAGAAATGCAGGTTAGGTACCCTGCTCAAGCAGTGGCCTATCAGAGAATTCATCATGCCGCCTACCACCTACCGGTCCATTTCCCTAACCCCTATACCACACTATATTTCGCCTAGTTTATATGACAAGAAGCCCATTTTAGAAGCCCATAGCTCTCTGCTCCACAGTATTTTATGTTGTTCACTGTTGATCAGGGACTGAAAACTCAGCTGACTTAAAAAAAATATATAAATAATGCAGAATTAATTGCATGTGATGCTTTGTGTGCTAAAGGTCAGGACTGTGATAAATTTGGATAGGCCTACTCCTGATTTGTGGAGGCCCAAAACTCTCTGAGCTGGCCGATCACTTAAAAGCAAACCCTAGCTGACTGAGATTAGGCTGAACGTGAATTTTAAAAAAATAGTAATAATCAGATAATAAACACACTACACCGAAACATGTTTAAATGTGGAATTAAAAATGGTTCAAAGATAATGTTAGGAACAATTGCAGACATCATTGTAACTAATTCACTACATCCAACAGGTGCAGTGTTCAGTCTTAAATAGCGTGAACGAGATGAGTTTCGTAATGTTATGTGACATTACATTACAGGCATTTAGCAGACGCTCTTATCCAGAGTGACTTCCATTGGATATATACTGAAGCAACGCAAGTTAAGTGCCTTGCTCAAGAGTACAATGGCGGTGTCCTACCAGGGAATCGAACCTGCGACCTTTAGGTAACAAGACCAACTCCTTAGCTCTTACACTGCCACCCAAGCCAACATGTTTGTCTTGTGACTCACCACGACCCCCATGGTTGGCAGTTTGGGAACCATTGATTGGTTGCGATATTTATGACATAACATTCAATGTATACGATGTAACAACCGTTGGTTCTCTGAAGGAAGGCGATCAGGGTAGTCGGTGAGTGGACAGGATCGTTTCTCCGATAGATTGACCGCACACTTGCCTACTATTGAGTATGCACGTTGAATACAACTCGTGTAGGCAACTTGTATACTTGAATAGTAGGCAAGTGTCGCAGTTTTCATGCTTTGCCGATGCATCCGTCTGAAGCGAACGCGCATGATAATTCTTCAAAGCGAGCACCCGTAGCCCTGGCTCACTCACCGTGAACCCGTAGACTGTGTAACCAGGTGTGCCGTGACATCGCCACGCCTTCACTACGGATGAAAATTACTACCATACCTTCGCACGCTGGGACACGTTGCTGTGGCGATGCGCGTTGTGTGACTCAGAAACGGAGACGAGAAAACTTGATTCCCTTCAGACACAGTTCGACGGTCGTTACTGTGAAACAGACGCGTGTTCAGTCACCGCACAAAAGAACCAGTACGATTTTACAACGTTCGATTTTGCGTGCCTGACCTGTTCAGAGCTCAAACCCGAGGTTATTAGACAGACATGACATACCGTGGTGTCTGTGTGCATTGTGTCGCGACCTAAAATGTAGGCCCATTGGAAACTGATAGGCTAATCACGGTATCAGCTTCACGGTCACGAATGTTTTAAACATAGCAGCTATTGGCGCTCAGTCACTCTGAATATCTCTGCATATTTCTCGGGAATTTTCACGGGTTGTCGACTGTTCGCCTTTTACACTTTTCTCCCGCAACAGAGCCGCTAATTAATTCTCTCACGGTTGAAATCTTATTGGGAGAACAAAAAAATCTTTGTGCGCCTTCTACTGTATATTGATGGTTTAATTTAACGTGTTTGGCGCTAAATGCTTATCCGTGACTGGTGGTGTGGGAGTATTCTTATATTTTTCTGAAATGCTTTGGAACATTCATGCCCCTGCTGCCATCGATGTGTGCAGTTCCCCCGCAAACTGATTTAGTGTGATTGGTAGTTTTATCACCAGTGGGCTGTCTACGAAATTTGTGACCTCCTGTTTGGCACAGTCAGGCAAGTGGCGCGATATTAAAAAAAGAAAAAAAATCCATATTGCTACCAATAAAAAAACATGTGTCTTGGTTGGCTACTACAATGTGTGTATTTTACTGTTCTTCCTTTGCATAGCATTGCCAAGTGTATGCAGAAAGCCGGGATTATCACTCATGCGAAATGTGTCTGCTCTCGGATCGAGTTCCGGCTCCACCTGCGCCCGCGGGATCTTGTTTTTTGTTTTTTTTTTTCTTTTTTCTTTTTTCTGTTTTGGGTGTGGTGGCTGCGCAGTCTTATCAGCACTTGGAATGGAATCAAAACACGAGCTTTCTCTCACCCCTTTTTCACTTTTCCATTTTAGGCGTTTAGCATACATTCAGTTATAGTATGTAGTCCATTTGAACAGCTGGATATTTACTGAGGCAGTGTAGCTTAAGTCTGTTGTTATCCTCTCTGGGAATCGAATGAACAGCCTTAGCTCTGTAACAATTTATGCTATATTTTCTCCCGCTTTTTTGTTTTTAATAAACCTATAATTGCACTGTACTACCAAGTGACATATTAATAGCTTAGAGTTTAAGAAACTGGTTAAGGAATGCTATGTACACGGAAAGATGATCCATGTATCCATCCATATTCCAATCCTCTTATTCCTGGTCAGAGTCATGGGGTGGTAGATCCCAGCATGTATTGGGCTACAGGCAGGAATACACCCTAGACAGATCGCCAGTCCATCACAGTGACAGGATGACATGTTGCCTTAATATTATGATGTATCAACATTAAGTTTGTATCATATGCCCCCCCCCCCCCCCCTCCAGTAAGCCATGGTGTTGTAGGTTGATTTAACATTGTTGTGACTTGTGAATGTAACATAATTTTTTTTTGGTCAACATTATACTTCAGTCTGGCAGAATGAGATTAAATGTTTTCTAGCTTAGAACCAGACTGAACGTATTAGCAATAGAATAGAAGTCGGGGTGCATTTGGATCTCATCCCCTTATTATATTTGTTTGGATCTCATCCCATTATTATATCTGTTTGGATCTCATCCCATTATTACATCTGTTTGAATGCAGCCCCTGTTATTGAAGTTATGTTTTTGTGCTTTGCTGCCTGCTAAAATAAAAAGAGAAACGGCTCCTCCTGTCTTGCCTCAGCCAGGCAGCTGCCTCTCTTGTGCTGCGCCCGGGGACCAACTCCAGTTCTGAGGCAAGTGCCTTGGTCAATGGCACCTGCAGGAGCGCACCTAACATGCATGACTTTACGCCAGGGGTCCTCAGTCTCATCCGGAAAGGGCCGGCCCGCGGCGAACGAGCGGGAGAAGGGTCTGCCTGCCGCCGCGCCGCCGTTACCGCGGAAACCCCTCGCGCCAAGCCGCGGGCTCGCCCCTTCTCGGGTTAGCGGGGCTCGCGCGGAGGGAATGAACGATGATGTCATCGCTGCTGCCGGTCTGTCCCCGTTCGATGTCTTTAACGGTTAACCCCTTGGGCCACAGATGAAAAAAAAAAAACAGCAGCATGTAGTTAATGTGCCTCTGTAGCAGCTACGCTGTGTGTGTGTGGGGTGAGGGTGAGGGTGGGGGAGGGGGTGTGAAACCTCACTATCATAAATTATCATTAGTTATTTTTTATATTTCTTTTTATTGTTGTTATTGCAGAAAAAATCCTTAACCTGGACATTTCACAGGTACTGGCCTACCCTGCCCTGAGCTCAGTGTGCTGCAGTGTCCCTTATTTAAGGCCAGTCCCCGTGAAGTGCCCTGGTGAGGAGTCCTTCTCCGGTTTGACCGTCCTGGCTATCGAGCGCTTATTCAGCCATTTGTCTTTGCTGGCTTGAAGCCTGGCGGGCATCTTCCTCTTGTATGATTATTTATTGATTTAATTACAGGTGGCTGATGGGATGCCCAGCTGCACTGCTTGAGTACAATCACTCTCCCCCCCCCCCAACCTTCACTGCCTGTCTGTAATGGTTCACATCAGGTGTAAAACCTTGGCACCAGCTTACAGGTGCTGGTTAATGGAAGAGTTCCACCACACCTCCACTCAGTCTTCCGAACCCTACACCCCCTCCCCCCCCCCCGCAGTCTCCGTTCCACAGCCTCCAGGTGACCTGCGCGGTCCCTTCTCCTGTTTAGGATGCCCGTCTGCGTTGACCCCTACGATGGCGGGGGGAAAAAAAAAAGAGGTGTGATTGCCTGCTTCTTATCTCTTCTCGGCGAGTGAGATGGAAATGTTGAGCCGAGCAGAAAGAGAGGGGTGATGGCTTCACACCAATCAGCGCCGCCAGCTCCTCTTCCTCTTCCTCTTCCCCCTGACTCACGTCTCTCTCTTTCTCTCTGCTGGATTGATGAAGCTCTCCCAACACCTCGCATTTCCATTAGCTCTCCCTTATAAAGGGGTCCCGTTGGGGACTAAGAAGCACCCCCCCCCCTTTTTTTTTTTTTAAAGAAATCTCTTCCTGGTTGATGGAATGTCTTGTCATTTAACCCTGGGACCACAACTCACTTCTAGTGATTGCTGTCATATTCCCGATTTCATGAGTTGGCAGCCTGAAGGATTTGTGGCGTCCCTTGAACTAAGACAAGGGGGTTCCCCATAAACTTGGTTCAATTTGGACTTCCTGTCGTCCAATCACGTTGGAGCCAACCGCCCTCTTTGCCCTGTCTTGTATTGATTGATCTCACTTGTGAAGGAGGTAGTGATCGAATAAATGAATGGTTCATTATGAGAACATGATGATGATGATGATGATGATGATGATGATGATGATGACGACAATGATGATGATCATCATCATCATGAGAGTGATGATGATAACGACAACACCGATAATGTTCATAGTGTCGCTGATGAAGATGATGGTGACGGTGACCTCCCCACTCATAATACCCACGGGAATAACGGGCCATACAGTCCCCCAAGAAGAAAAAAAAAAAAGGTGAAGGCAGGGGGTTAGGCTGGGGTACGCTTCTTTAATCAGGAGCACTGCGGTCCACTTACCAAAACGCTCTTGTCTCATTGCGTGGTTTTTAGCGCACGGGCAATTCCAAACGAAGGCCCGATAAATTCCCTTCAGCGTCCGGACTTCTGACAGCAGACTAATATGCTTTTTCGCTTTTCTGCAACGACAGAAAAAACCTGACACGTAATTTACCAGCCCCCCCCCCCCACCCCCCCACCTGAAACGTTCACTGAAGAAATAATGGCTGTAATCTCACAAAAAACAAGCGGTGCACTCTTCTCTGGCTTCGAGCGGCATCGAATTTATAACCCCGGAAAAGAAATCCGGTGAGCTAACGTTGTAGCTTCTGCATTTCCTTCAAGCCTCTGTGAAGTGCCCCTTAATTTCTGGCTGAAGATTTTGACCTTTGTTCGTTTTTTCTTTCACCAACAGGAATGTGCAACGTCAGTTCATCAGCATATGAAGTATTATTCACTGAGCTATGAATACGGGAGTATTAAGGCTAATGATGCTACCACAGGAATGAATGGTATGCAAGCATACATGCTGGGACGTAACGCAAACTTAAAAAATACTGAGGTCGAGAGACTTGGCTGGGGTGGGGTGAAGTGGGGGCGGAGGGGTTAGGCCAGGGTATGCTTTTTCCCCCTTTAATTTAGTTGTAATTTTGGATGGGTTTTAGGGTGCGAATGATGCATATGCTGCACACATGCTGCTAGATTCGGCTTAAATTCGAAAAAATATTAAAGACCATTCACTCGCCCCCAAAATGATCTGCAGCTGGTATTCTCACTAAATAATTAACAACCATGCTTTGGAAAGTGACACGGAAAAACAAAAACAAAACACAAAGGACACAACCTCAGGTGTCCTCAGCGGTACTTATGGGCCTGTGTGCACGTGCATGTTTGCTCGTACGGGGAATTGAATTGGGAAAAAGTCCATGTATACCGTGTGAAATCCTTTTACATGTAGCTCGATTGGCGCCACCACTGCAGCCAAGAAAAATTCATGTAGTTCGGCCGGCATAGAACTACATGGGCCAGAACTACTAGGGTGGGCATTTACAATTGGGCCTGGTGGTTCATCTAAGGTAAATGGGTGGGGCCAGGATACTATTTAGGTGGGCGTGACACACCCTGGCCCCACCCATTCTTATGCCGGTGCTCAGAGCTGCCTGTGGTAAGGCCTGTCCAATCCTGTTTAGGTACTGGAAGGCATGTGACCTAAGAGGAGAGCGTTCCGGAATGTGGCCACCGGCCATTTTTCTTATTTAGAATGACAGGCAGCCAGTGCACGGGGCCTCCTGTACGACGAAGCAGGGCTACTGAGGTTAGCTGGATAACTTCACTGAGTAAAAGCTGGAACCCTCCCAAATCTGGAACATTTACTGAAGTAAAATAAAAAAGCGGTGTTCTGGGTTTTACTCAGTTGCAGTCATCCGGCTAACTCAGTAATCCTGCCTCGTGATACAGGTCCCTTATTTTCTGTTACAGTGGGCGGGCTTTTCAAGAAGAAACTCCAGAAGAGTCTGCTTGGTTTTTTTTTTTTTTTTTTAAAGGAACGTGACACATCCTAGGTTGTATGTCAAACTTACTATTTTATAGAAATCTCTCTGTCCAGATATTCCACTGAGAACATTTACTGCCTTCGGCACCACCGCAAAACGTTTCACGAACGATTGCTTAAATTAGTCCGGCTTCACTTCCAAGCAGTGAGATTCGTACACCTTCAGAAGTCGCAGTTGCAGAAACTCCACGGTAGAGGGCGTGAGAACGCTCACCTCTGACGAAACACGAAAGGGGCCGGCCGAAGCCCGTTTAGAGACTGCCAATAGCAGCTCGTGCTCCCAACGTTACATTCACAAGAAGGATTGCGGCTACTCGATTCTGAAAGGGATCCGGTTGACAGAGTAATGTTCTGCCACACGAAATTTTAGGAGTACCCGAATGAAAGAGCCGTGATTGGAACTGAAATCGGAACATTGTTTTGTAGGAGAGCATTCGTCCCGAGTGGAAAGGAAATCAGTGCTTGCATTTTAAGGGTACTGTTTGAAGACAGTGCACACACAAGTACAGACTCGGATCCACCTCGTAGACACCTTCTTTTGGCGACGCTTTTTCTGCGTTGCGAACCTGTCCTTACCTGCCTGGGTTCTGGTTGCTTGCTCAGTCATTTCTAGGAACACCCGCTCGCTTTTTTTTCTACCGCTGAAACTGCAGTCTGTCTAAGGGAGAGCGGAATCCGTCGACGTCATTTAAAGGGATTATCGTTGTTTGTATCTAGCTAGCCATAACTGTCTCTGACTCCGGCTTGCGTGTCTCTAATCAAGCGTATAGTACAGGAGTTTATCAATAGATTCATATCGTTGGACCTACAAATACAGGAGGCGCCAGAACTCGTCGTAAAGCCTCTCCGAACCCTCAACTACAACCAGATTTGGACGCGTACAAGTTTCGGCATCTGACAGGAAAAGGGAACCGAGCAAAATGCCACTCGCACAACTAGCAGACCCCTGGCCTAAAATGGAGCTGGTCCAACTGGAGACCGAGGT
>CM077284.1:80208755-80223755 GCA_039654925.1 Anguilla pacifica | reverse complement strand
AGCACGTCTGCTTTAAATATACAGATATATTTTTTATTTAATAAATTTTTTATTTTTTGCGGTACCTTATGCCGCAGTCAGTGCCACTGCTGTCTATTGGGAGTTGATATGATAGCCATGCAGCTCTCATGTGATTGGTAGGACTGATCACGTGGAACCTGCATGGCCTTGCTGCGGATTGGCTGCCATAAAATATGCAGAAGAATCTACCGACAGTCAGCAGAAAAATACCAGCTCGCACGAGCCAGAGGAGGCCAAACGTGTGTGTGTGTGTGCGCGTGTGTGTGTGTGTGCCAGAGGAGGCCAAATGAAGGCTCTCGCCCTCAATTACTGTCTAACTGCCCAATGAGCTGCCCCTGGGGACTGTGTGTGTGTGTGTGTGTGTGTGTGTGTCTAATGAGGCAGAAATGTGAGAACTGGCATACTTGGGATTTTCACCCATGGTCGCCCGCGTGTGCACTGTTGCACAGATACGACACACTCTGTGTGTGTGTGTGCGTGTGCGTGTGCGTGTGCGTGTGCGTGTGCGTGTGCGTGTGCGTGTGCGTGTGCGTGTGCGTGTCTGTGTCTGTGTCTGTGTCTGTGTCTGTGTGCGTGTGCGTGTGCGTGTGCGTGTGCGTGTGCGTGTGCGTGTGCGTGTGCGTGTGCGTGTGCGTGTGCGTGTGCGTGTGCGGATGTTCAAAGAGCCAGCCTGCATTGTTAGAACAGATGTATGTGCATGAGAGAGGGAGAGAGAGGGCGTCCACCCTGTCCATTACATTATCAGCAGATACGGCGCTAATGAAGTACCTGAAGCAGGTCACGGCTGTCATCCCCCCCCCCCCCGGCTGTGGATCAGAGACCCCATTTGCCGCGGCGCTCGGAGAGGAGAGACGGCGTAATTGCCTGAAATCGGCTGACATTTTCACCCCGGCCTCGTTAGCTCTTTGTCCGGGCGCCGAGCGTCTCCGTCGGCTTCTGAAGCCGCTCGGGCGGGCGGCGACGCAGAGACCCCCGCTTTAACGACTCCTCCATTTGTCCGAAAACGGTTCCCGACAGGGCCGTGAAAACCGCTCGGCATTATCGTTAATTACGCTCGTTAGTCCTCGCTCCTTATTTATTTATTTAAACAACAAAAAAAAAATATGACTAAAGCTGTATTCTGGGGGGAAAAAAAAGTGCTTTCTGCATGAATAGTGTCTGCTTTCACAGTGTGTTCTGATTGGCTGATGAAAGTTGTGATTGGAGGTGAGAAGGCCTGACGACCGTCACGCCTCGAAATGGGTGGGGTCGCGCATATGCAATGCCTGCCTTCTGATTGACAGCACACGCAAGCCCCGCCCCCCCTTCGTGATTCATGCCCACTGGTCCCCCTCTCGGTTGATTCCCGAATGAAGGGCTTGTGCAGTGAAACGTGGTACGAACGCGGTTAAACTTTCCTGGCTGGTGGCGACGGTGTGTGGAGCTCCGGGGCTGTGTGTTTACGGCAGCGCGATTGCGTCGCCGTGGCAACGCCGCGCGGTCTCGCTCTGCGCTCGCGACGCGGCGGAGCGGCTGGCTCGGTCCTGACCCCGCCTCCGTTTGTTCTCTCTTGCAGAACGGCCAGAGCACCACAGAGGACGGAGTCACACCTGCGGTCAAGGTAAGAAAACGTGCACTCGCATGCGCTCACACAGACACACACACGCACGCACAGATACACTCGCACACACACCTACACGCACATTCGCACATTTGCACACACACACACACACGCACACACATACACCCTCACACATACGCACAGATACACTCGCACACACACCTACACGCACATTCGCACACGTACACACACACACACGCACAGATACACTCGCACACACACCTACACGCACATTCGCACACATGCACACACACATACACATACCTGCCCAGTTACACCCATGAACGCATAAGCATACACACACACACACACATACATGCACACACACACGCGCAGGCTCTCTCTCTCACACGCACACACACACACACGCGCGCAGGCTGTCTCTCTCTCACACACACACACACACACACGTGCAGGCTCTCTCTCTCTCTCTCTCACACACACAAAAGCGCCTGAGACTGGCCGCCCTAGATCATTCTCCCAAAGAAAGCGCGCCGCCGCCTTCTGCCCCTCTCCCGGGACCTTTGGTACGGGTCGAACGTTGAGGAGAACGTGGAGGGGAACGCCGAAAGAGCGCTCGGTGCGCCAGCTTCACTCAGCGTCCCGTCCTGTTCTCTCCTGGTGCTCCGTTACCCTTGTCCCGTGCGTGGTTCTCCCGCGGGGCCCCCCCTGCCTGCCCTTAAACCGTGGACGAGGTGCCGCTCAGCATGTGGTAATTCCTCGATGAGGAACGGTGGAGTTTTTTTTTTTGTTTTCCGGTTTGCCCGGAGCAACCTGTCGGAGAACCTGCCGGAAACCTTCGCTTCGGGGGAGGGGGGGGGGGGGAATCGCAGGCTAGCTAGCGTGTCACGAGGTCGCGACCTTCGCCCTCTTACCGAGCGCTTCGCTAGGGGGAAAAAAAGCCGTAAATCACAGCGAACGCGATAAAAACGTGGCTGTGGGACACGCGGTTTACAGCGCCGCGGGGAAGCTCCTCCAGCGCGCGTTATAAACACACGCGAACGTCTATGGTCATTATAAACACAGGCGAACGTCTATGGTCATCCGCCGTAATCAGTGGCGTAGGTCTCGTTTCAACATGGGGGGGGGGGGGGGGCACATGAAGCGGGGGGGGGGGTCTGGGGGTCCTCCCCAAACACTTCATTTCCTGCATTCTGGTGAATTTTTATGCACCAACATTTGTGCCTTTTCTGCATCAATTTATGGTGGAAATGCTTCTTTCATGTTTTTGTTGGGGGGGCAAATGCACGTGTTCTAAATATTGAGGGGGACGTATCCCCTGCGCCCCCCCCCCCCCGAAATCTACGCCTATGGCCGTAATCACTCAACAGGCTAATTACGCGGCCTCTAGAAATGAGATGTCGGCTGATCGCAACGTGAGGAAGGGTAACATTACCGGTATGTGTTATCGGTGCTCGTTTTGAAATTTTTCTATCAGATATGGTCGTTTAGATAAAGGCTTTTTAAATCAAAACTTTCTCCTCTCTTACTCCAAACAAGGCGTGCCTTCAGTTTTCGGGGAAAGTAAGTCCGGGTTTATATTTAATTTTGTGTTAAACACCAGCTGTGGTTTCCTCCTTAAGACACGATAATTATTCTCTTGTAATTGTTATTATAGTGGCTTGCATCCGTCACTGTTAAAGTCTGTACAGGATGTGCTGTAAGTTTGTCTTGAGTATAATCCATAAAGATCTCACACACACACACACACACACACACAAATGTGTACGCGCACACAAACACATGTACACCCACACACACACACACACACACACACACACACACAAGGACCTTAGAAAAAGCAGGGCTGATCCATGCAAAGGCCACCTGAAGCGCTGTGAGAGATGGTGCTTTTACGCTGGTCTATTTAAATTCTCCAGATTGAACCTCATGGGCAGACTAATAACATGCGCAGAAAACCAGAAAACCCATAAGGCTGGCCTTCATTTACCTTCATTTATTTTTGGCACATTCAGCACACTGAGCAAGGCTTTGTCCGAAACGTTTGCGCTTGTCATGTGCTCATACCTTGAGCAATAAAACAGTAGTTTATAATATCCTAGTGAGTGCTGTTCATTTGTTATCTTTCATTTATTTATTTTCTGGGATTCAGCACCCAGTTATCGGTTTATATGCTTGAGTGAGCATGTTTGATTCTTTGATTTTCTTCATTTACCTTCAGAATGGTCATCTTGAGAACTTCCACGGCGTTTCACATGAAACGGCAGTTGCAGAGCTGCCAGCAGGGTGTGTGTGTGTGTGTGTGTGTGTATATGTGATATGTAACGTGTGTGTTTGTGCACATCAATGTGTGTGTGTTTGTAAGTGGGACATGTAGTTTTTAAGTTCGTGATTGTAGTTCTCTAAACATCCAGTCGGAAGTCGTTTACATCCTGGTTCTGCCCTTGGGCTGTCCCGAGGAAGGAGCAAGTGAGGGATCTGGCACCATCCAAGTTGTCTTTAAAAACAACATCTTTAAAATGCATTTCCTCCTTTCGCCATTTAGTTCGGAAGCTGAAAATCGGTTGCATCAGCGGGGAGTTCCCCTTTAGGGAACGAAAGTGCGTCTTTATCTCCTGTTTTTATCCGTTCTGCCCGGGTACATTTCCTAGCGCTGTGTTTACTCAGGGTGGATTTTGTTTATTTATTTTTTGTTAATTACCCCCCGATTTGGAATGGCCCAGTTGCTCTTATGGGCGCCCGTTACCGCGACGTCCTCCGGCGGTTTGGGCGAGCGCGGGCGAGCGTGCCCGCTGTTCCCAAACTCGTGACATCACATCGCCGTGCCGAAGGCCGGGCTGGCGTGGACACGAGCTGTGCGGTGTTTGCGGGCTCCCGATTGGCCCGGCAGGAGTCGCCGGTGTCCAATGAGATGCTGTAATCCTGGCCAGCCACAGTTAGCGCTGGCGTGGTCCAGATTTGAGACCACAGCATGGACCCCAACCACACACTGGAACAGAGCCTTAACAGATACCAGACCATGGGGCCCATCCACACACTGGAACAGAGCCTTAACAGATACCAGACCATGGGGCCCATCCACACACTGGAACAGAGCCTTAACAGATACCAGACCATGGGGCCCATCCACACACTGGAACAGAGCCTTAACAGATACCAGACCGTGGGGCCCATCCACACACTGGAACAGAGCCTTAACAGATACCAGACCATGAGGCCCATCCACACACTGGAACAGAGCCTTAACAGATACCAGGCCATGGGGCCCATCCACCCACTGGAACAGAGCCTTAGCAGATACCAGACCATGGGGCCCATCCACACACTGAAACAGAGCCTTAACAGATACCAGACCATGGGGCCCATCCACACACTGGAACAGAGCCTTAACAGATACCAGACCATGGGGCCCATCCACACACTGGAACAGAGCCTTAACAGATACCACACCATGGGGCCCATCCACCCACTGGAACAGAGCCTTAACAGATACCATACTGGATCTTTTGAGCTTTTACGCGTATGGATCTCCACGGCTGATTGGGCTCTTGTTTACACATAACCTGGGCAACCAGGCTGCACTTACTGTGGGCGTTGAGGAGGATGAGGAGAAAGGGGAAAGAGGACGTTATGGGGTGAGGAGCGGAGGTCTTGGTCATTTAGAAAGGATTGACAGGACGACAGATTGAACCCGGTTTATTGCTCTAACTGGGGAGGTTCATAATTCATAATTTTATTGCTGTGTTCCAGAAGGTCACTGGTGTGTAAGGTGCACTGATTGACCGCAGTCCCGCCTCGACTCACTTCCTGTTCGCTGACCGAGCGTTTTTTGGCCTCTTTGTTCTGAGGGGGCAGGAACGAGGAGTCATTTCCTCTTCCGCCACAGGAAGCTTCACTTCTTTATTTTATTTATTTTTTTTGTCTGCAGGTGTTGTTGTTATTGTTTTGTTTCGTTCAGTTCCGTGTGCACACGTACAGTTGTGCATGCTGATCTACGCGAGTTTTACATGCACATTGATCTATGTGCATTTTACTTAAACTTTGTGTATTCAGTATCTCATCTTATAGACTCCACGAGTTTAAATTCTATTATTATTATTCTTCTTATTTGTGGTAGTAGTAGTAGCAGTAGTAGTAACAGCAGAAGGAGTGGAATGATGTTAACCAGGGTGACAGAGAATTTGGTGGCACAGGTTTAAAAAAAGAAAAGAAAATGCAGATGGCAGTTTTGACTTCAAGAGGAAACTGACTGTGAAGAGGCCACTTCAGAAGCGCGTTCCAGAAATCGCACTTCCTTTGGAATCCGAGCGTTTCCTTCTTCCCCCTCGCACATCGGAGGAAGGAAAAACCGTGACAAACACCCCCCCGTCCCCCATCCGCCCCCCGAGAGAGAGAGGCCCCCAGACACTGAAAAGGAGCAGTGCAAGTCAGGCTGTCACCCAGGCCAAGCCAAGCTATTAACAGTGACAGATCGTGTCCCCTGTCTCCGCATCGAATAATCAGTTAAAATAATGTGCTCCACCAAGGTATTGGCAACAATGAACACTCATTGAGCTCCTGCTATTAGAAATATATGTTGACCAGAATCAGGTTCAATTCCAGTCCTGGAGGGCCGCAGCATCTGCACATTTAACTCCAGTCCTGGAGTGTTTGCGGTGGCTGCAGGTTTGACTCCAGTCCTGTAGTGTTTGCAGTGTCTGCAGGTTTGGCTCCAGTCCCAGAGTGTTTGCAGTGGCTGCAGGTTTGACTCCAATTCTGTAGTGTTTGCAGCGTCTGTAGGTTTGACTCCAGTTCTGGAGTGTTGCAGTAGCTGCAGGTTTGACTCCAGTCCTGGAGTGTTTGCAGTAGCTGCAGGTTTGACTCCAGTCCTGGAGTGTTTGCGGTGTCTGCAGTTTTTTGTGGGTTCCTTTAAATTAGCAGCTTGGTGTGGGCTGACAGTGTTCATATTGGGAGTTGAGTAAATGTGTGGGTATCATAAATAAACATGAAACTGCATTAAAATGATTCAGTATTTACAATCCTGTCAAACCACCACCACATATTTGGATTGGATACAATTAATTGGCCGTGCTTTGTTTATGACGTCAGTGTTTTTTTTGCAGCATACGCAGCTGGATTTCAAATTTTTTTTTTTTTTTGGAGATATTTTTTCTTTTTTCTGAAAATGACCTGAACAGTAAAGAGAGGGGGAAGAGCTCGCCGTTTTTCTTCACTCGCAGTAGATTTGTCCGGGCTAAACTGAATCGGGGGACCTGTAACCGAAGCGATCCGCTGGGTTTTTGTGAGCGAGGCTGCCGGCTGAGGCAGCAGGCTTGTGGAGGACCTGGCTTATCCCATCAGCCCCTTTCGCGATCCACGGAATCCACAGAGAAGGGGGAGCTGGAAGAAGGTCCGGGGGGGGGGGGGGGGGGGGCTCCTAATGTAGGCGTGTAATTAGGCGGAGAGGAGAGATAATGAATCTCTTGATGAGGAGAAGGAGCGGCGCGGAGAGCAGCCAGCCTTAGCTACATCGCTGAAGGGTCCCCTAAGTGGCCTCTCTTTAGAAGTGAAAGCCCCTTTTTCTGTTCTTTCAGCCACCGTTGTCTCTGTTAACACCTGTTGGGAGTGTGCGTGCGTGTGGGTGTGTGTGTGTGTGTGTGTGAGTGTGTATTTTGTGTGTGTGTGTGTGTGTGTGTGTGTGTGTGTGTGTGTGTGTGTGTGTGTGTGTGTATGTATTGTGTGTATGTGTGTGTGTGTGTGTGCGTGCGTGTGTGTGCGTGCGTGCTTTCCTGGCAGAGGGACGGCGGGCTGCGTCTCCTTGGAGATCGATGCGTCTGACCCGCTAAAGCGTTGCAGGCCGATAAAACCCCCATAATGCACCTCATTACGCGTGCCGTAGCCTAGCCCCTCCCCCACCACTGCTCTCTGCAAACCCCCCCCACCCACCCCCCACCCCCCACCCCCCCCCCCACCCCCCGCAGATCCAGGAAGTGACAGCTGAGCCGGCTGACTCAGTCAGGGGGCGGGGTTGTAGGGCTTAGAGGTGGTGCTGCCGTGGTTACCGCACTGATAACCACGGACGTGGTTCAGTGAGGTCGCTCACACCTCTGTTTGACAGCCGGCAGTCCCCGCCTGTCGCACTCAATGAGGGATAAGCGTGGCTTGGCCGAGTCCCTCGGACCGAGAGATTTAGAGCAGAGGTGGGGGGGGGGTGGGTGGGTGGGTGGGGTGGGGGTGCTGGAGGGAGTCGTCACCACGGCGATCGGGAATGTTCGAGGGGAGCCGGCAGCATTCGAGTTTTTGAGCCGAAGGGTTAAGTTCAGAGTAGCATTGTAGAATTTTTTAAAAAATGAGCAAATTAGTGGGAAGAGAGAGAAAAGCTCGTCCCTTTTCTTCCTCCATTTCACTCAGACATACGAATCGATGAATGCGCAGACAAAGCTCTGCGTAATGCAGTTCTGGGTCCGGATGGGTCAGTGCCTGTTTATTTGCTTGAGCTGAAGTGGCGGGATTAGCGTTTGGAGCTCGGAAGAGGAGAAGCCGTTCTTACCCCTGGATTCCAGCCCTAATTGGATGAGTGCCGTCGACCGGACCCGGTCACGACAGACCCGGTCACGACAGACCCGGTCACGACAGACTCGGGCGGTCCCCGGTGTCTTGCCGGTTGGGATCAGTCGGCACGGTCTGCGCTGATCCCCGTATTTTGCATCGGCATCAGGCCCCATAGAGCAGCGTTTCCCAGTAAAATCCATGTCAGTCCATCTCCTCTGTGACATCATCATCTCAAGGGTCATCTCTAGCAGTTGGCTCTCATTGGCCATCAGCCTCACTAGCGGTGGGTTCTCGCGACAGGCATGAGCAGAACTGGCTCTGTCACACCTCCCACTGACTGAATCACGACAGTCACGAGCAGAACTGGCTCTGTCACACCTCCCACTGACTGTATCACGACAGTCACGAGCAGAACTGTCTCTCTGTCACACCTCCCACTGACTGAATCACGACAGGCACGAGCAGAACTGTCTCTGTCACACCTCCCACTGACTGAATCACGACAGGCACGAGCAGAACTGTCTCTCTGTCACACCTCCCACTGACTGAATCACGACAATCACGAGCAGAACTGGCTCTCTGTCACACCTGCCTCCTGGCTCAGCGTGAACATCTGATTCAGCCAGAGAACCTGCTGCTCCAGTGCGTCTGTGTGTGAATCTGTGTGTGTGTGTGTGTGTGTGTGTGTGTGTGTGCATGCGTGTCTGTGCGTGTCTGTTTGTGCACACGCGTGCATGTGACTACATGCGTGTGCATGCATTTATCTGTGTACGTACATGCATGCTTGCGTGTGTGTCTGTCTGACTGGTTTGATGTTTGGCCGAGTATTTTTTAAAAACGACATTAACCCTTTGAAGAGTAGGTTTTTTTTTTTTTTTTTTTGGAATGTTGTCTTTTCAAAATTCTAAAGTAAAAAGGCAGTGTTCTAGAACTCCATTGCTTTCAGTCACCAGCAGTGATTGTTACTTTTGCATTAGAACGTTCTAATCACAAATTAGTCCTCTCGCGCCTTAAAGGGTTAAAAAAGAAAAGAAAAATGAGGAGCACCATTTCCGGAGCGCTGATTGAGAGGCTGGTGGGGGGCGGGGGGGCGGCGGGGTGGGGGCGATGTTGTCATGGTGTTCAATGAGAGATAAAGTGAGTGACATGTGTTCTGTTGAAGTAGGACAGCAATAATTCAATTATTCGCGGTTGAAGAGGGGAAGAAAGAAGCGCAGTGGAAGGCATTATGCTGATGACTATTTAAGAAACAGGTCATTTTAAAAACACAGTGCGATTGCTTGCGTTGGTCCGTGTTCCGTTAACAGGGAACTCAAATTTAATTTAAAAATGAACCCCGGTCCTTTTCTCCTTTTTGCTGTGATGGTGTTCCGTGAGGAAAAGCGTCCTTTGCTGGTTTTATTAACCGACGACACGAGGTCATTGGAAATCCTCTCGTGGTTGCGCAGCCTATTTGCAGCGCTCCCAGAATGCTTTCCTCCACCTCCATTGCTCTGTGCAGTTCGGCAAATCCCATCAGGGAACTGTGTTTGTAGGTTCTGATGATTTGCCTCTCTTTGGTTGTGTGTGTCGGTCATAGACGGAGACAAAAAGACCACCTCTGAGCCGACCGGTTGCAGTCGCAAGGATGGTGTTTAAGCTTGCTTGTCCTTTTTATCTTTTGTCTTAATTAGTGAATTACAATTTCTGTCTAGATGTGTAGACATACATTCTGTGTGCATAGACATACATTTTATCGTCATTACAGTAAGGATAAAATGTATGTCTGTGCTACTGTACCTTTCACACAAGTTATTGGTAGCCTCTAGCGCTACCAAAGTCGCAGAAAACATAGAAACACGTACATATCGATATGATATATAAAGAAAAACAAGAACAAGAAAGAAATTCCTAGAAAACAGTCAAATATAAAGGGAGAAAACTTTAAGTACTTAAATTAAAATGCTAAAAGGAGCCTAAATTTAATAAACGCAGGATCAAAAGCAATATAAACTAGATTAAAGGTAAAAGGAGAGAACTTGCAGCCAAAATCCGCTAAAAGCTCATCTAAATTGATGTGTTTCCGTCTCAAATAACACACGCTACTGCTAGTGCCTGTCTTACAGTAACAGGCTGTACCACCGTCTCTGAGCATGACAGGAACAGGAAGCTTTTATCAGGGTTCTGGCCTTACACCGGCTAACTGAATGGGCACATCCTGCGTCCCACTGCATTCTGGGGGATCCAGGCAGAGTGTAAACTGAGAGCAAGCAGGACTTCACTGAGATTTTGAATAAATTGCGACGTTTGGATTAAAATATAATAATAAAAAGTAGCTTAAATATTTCTGGAGAGTCACTTGTGCGTGCTGGTTGGAGATGTTTTTTTTCTGCTCCGATTCTTTTTTGTTCTTGTGAATTAGAGCAGGATAATGTTGGAGAGACATAAGAGCTGTCTTGCGAAACCTCTTCTTTGTGCTCTTGTACTCACACAGGCACATACACACTCATACTCACACGTGCACACACACACTCACGTACACACTCGTACTCACACGCACGTACACTTAGACACGCACGCACACACTCATACATACACACAGCTTCACGCACACACACACACACTCATACACACACAGCGTCGCACATACACAGACACGCAAACACACACACACACAGAACGGCAGAGGAATGACTAAGACATTGCTCAGCACTGTGTTTGTGTGAAGGTGCCCCTTAAGTCATTAAGTGGCAGTGATAAGGATAACCTGAGATTAATGGGACCTCAATCATTTGCAAACTGTGCCTGGAACTGTGAACAGTAGGGAACGGGCGGGGGCGGGGGCAGGGGTGGGGGTGGTATGATTTAATGTTTGTGAACGGCTCTGGCCACACCCCCGGAATGTGTTGGAAGGGGAGTTGCTGGCTCAAATCCCTGGTGAAGTGTGCATGTTACTTCACTGCCAGGTGCACTTGCCTAAATACGCCTAATTTTTACACCTAAGTGCCCCCTTGCAAAACGGTTTCGGCAGGCTGGCCTGGGGTGGGGGGTGTGGGAGGCCATATTTGAAAACAGGAAATTGAAACGGTGAAATATGCCCCCTGGTAACTGACCATGGTTTTGCAAGCCCCCCCGATGGGTTCCTGTCAGTCGTTTATCCGCCAGTTGTTTTACAGAAATTATCTTCGCTGCTCATAGGCGTGATTTTCACTAAATGGGGGGTTTTGTGATTTTTGAGATCTTCTGAAGCCAGAGTGTGCGTGTGTTTGTCTCCCAAAAGAGAGAGCGAGAGCGAGAGACAGGGAGAGATAGAGGGGGAGAAGGGGAGAGAGAGAGAGAGAGAGGGGGGGGGGAGAAGGAGAGAGAGAGGGGGGAGGAGAAGGAGAGAGAGAGAGGGGGAGAAGGGGAGAGAGAGAGAGAGAGAGGGGGGAGAAGGAGAGAGAGATGGGGAGAAGGAGAGAGGCTAATGCTTTTTCCATCTGGAGAAATTGCATTTGTTAATGTGCCATGGCTTATAATAGGGGGCTTTTAGTGGCCCTTTCCCCGGGCCAGGGGTGGCGGTTTTGGAGAACGCCCGGCTCGTATCGCTCTCCCCCATCTGAAGCGAGAAGCGTTTGAGGTCACCGCTGCCCGGTCGCCCTTAAATGCAGCGTCATCAATTTTTCAGTAAGTGGGATGTTTACGGTAGTCCACTCCGGGCCGGCCATCTGATACCCACAAGTGTGTGTGTGTGTGTGTGTGTGTGTGTGTGTGTGTGTGTGTGTGTGTGTGTGTGTGTGTGTGAGAGTGAGAGTGAGAGTGAGAGTGAGAGTGAGAGTGAGAGTGAGAGTGAGAGTGTGTGTGTGTGTGTGTGTGTGTGTGTGTGTGTGTGTGTGTGTGTGTGTGTGTGTGTGTGTGTGTGTGTGTGTGTGTGTGTGAGAGTGAGAGTGAGTGAGTACCCTGCACTTTACAATGCTCTCTGGCCTCTCTGTCTCTGTCTCTCTCTCTCTGTGCCACACTGCCAGGGATCAGTGAACACCTATGACCAGGTCTTTGTTGCTCACGGATGTGGGGGTGGTAATAGAGGGGTGGGGCCGGGGGGGTGGGGTGGGGTGGGGGGGACGGACGGGGGTGAACAGGGGGGAGAAGACAAGCACGCTCCTCAACCTTCTAGAACTCTCTTTATTCTGTCCCGCGTGGTTGAGCACTGAAAATTTCCGAAAGCTGTGGCAGAAAATGTTGAGGATACGAAACGGTTAAAGAGATTTAATTTGTGATGCCCCACCTCCGCCCCCCTCCCCCCCCCCCCCCCCCCCCCCCGGCAGCTGGAGTCGAGCAGGCGGTGGTTGCCGCCGCAGTAGCCAGCTGTAGGTCGGACTCCTCTTCGTTAGCTCAGAGCGCCGCGGGCTACGCGTTTGACCGTGGTGCATGCTGTTGCCACGGCAACCATGGCTTCCTTTAAAAAAAAAATAATAATAAAAAAAAAATTTAAACCTGGAACGTGCCTTCTGCTCACTGAGTGTTAAGGGTTTGGGGAGGGGGGGGGGGCAGCAATGGGGGTTATGAGGGGTAACGGCGGGGCAGTTAAACAGTGTACTGGTTACATTTTCAGTTATCAGGGGCGGTGTGTGTGTGTGTGTGCGTGCGTGAGTGTGCGTGTGTGTGCGAGCGAGCGTGAGTGTGTGCACAAGCTTGTTTGTGTGGAAAAATGCCTCCGGTTTTGAACTCTGGTGACGGGATCAGTGAGTTGAGATGTACGCTGTTACATTGCGCTAATACTTGAACATTTACATGGAAACCATGGAAACCATCAAACTGTCCTTTTTGAATTTGAAGTGAGAACCCCGCTAAATATGTTTTCCCTGTGAGTGTGATCCCAGGCCAAGAATTCAGATAAATTCAACAGATCGTGAATGTGCGGGATTCATGTATGTGTGTGTGTGTGTGTGTGTGTGTATGTAAAGAGGGTGTTACTGTGAGGTATGACTGTTTGTGACTTTTCAGAGAGATAATGGAGAGAGAGAGAGAGGCATATAGGGATTGAGAGAGAGTGATATAGGGATAGAAAGCGAGAGGGATCGAGAGGCAAGAGGGGGGAGAGAGAGGGATGTAGAGAGAGAGAGAGGGAGGTGGAGAATGCGTTTCTCCTCCATAGAGTGCCCGGAATGTTCCAGAAGAGCCGGGGTATTCCAGTCCGGGTGACTGCAGACGGAACCAGGATGTTGCAGCATTCCAAAGGGTGCGGTGTTTATGGGGAGGGGGTTGGGGGGGGGGGGTTCCTCGTTCAGCTGTCCTCTTCCCATACGAATCGGGGGACTCGCCATGGAAACAGGCGTGCGTGATGTCGGGTATTGTCTGTGAAAAATGAATCTTCAGGGGCCCTTGTCTGACAGCGAGACAAACGAGAGCGCACTGGCACCAGATACTGTGAATCATTCCAGAATGTTTTTGTTTTCTGTTCCAGATTTAACTCTTCTGCCCCTCGGTCCCTTGTGAGCATCACGCCGTTGTTTAATGAGCAAGTAAATCATTCGGTGATATGTGCCAAGCATTTGAAAGTTCTGCCTCGTCGTCTGGGGTGATATTTTTGGTGTTTCTTTGGGGCGCTTTTTCAAAAATATATGGACGTTTTCATTAGTTTTTTTTTTTTTTTTTGCCCTGAAAAACTGAAAATGAATGTGAAGCTCCTGTCAGGTAGTGTTAAATGTTGTGCTGAACGCAATGTCGGTTTAGAGTTCAGTTGAGAAATCAGGAGCGTGCTTGTGTTGAATGTACGCCCATGCGGTATTTTTACTGCGCGAGTTATTTGTGTAACCGCAGGGGTTGTGATCTCATTGTCGGCATGTTTTTGAGTCGTGTGTAGAGGCCAAGTCGAGGGGTGAAGTTGTGTGTGCGGTTGCGAGCACGTTCTGAAGTCACGTGTGGGGGGCTGTGCTCATGTTGTGAGCACGTTGTTGAATCTTGTATAGGGGTTGAAAGCTTGTTGTGATTGCATTGTGGAATCGTGTGCAGGGGTTGTGAGTACTTTGTATTGTCGTGTGTTTGGTTGTCGAGTTGTGTCTTGGGTTGCAAGTCGTGTATTGGGTTGTCCAGTCGGGGCTGTGCTCTTGTTGTCGAGTCGTTGTGTGTAGGGGTTGTGCTCTTGTTGTCGAGTTGTTGTGTGTAGGGGTTGTGCTCTTGTCGAGTCGTTGTGTGTAGGGGTTGTGCTCTTGTTGTGGAGTCGTTGTGTGTAGGGGTTGTGCTCTTGTCGAGTCGTTGTGTGTAGGGGTTGTGCTCTTGTTGTCGAGTCGTTGTGTGTAGGGGTTGTGCTCTTGTTGTGGAGTCGTTGTGTGTAGGGGTTGTGCTCTTGTCGAGTCGTTGTGTGTAGGGGTTGTGCTCTTGTTGTCGAGTTGTTGTGTGTAGGGGTTGTGCTCTTGTCGAGTCGTTGTGTGTAGGGGTTGTGCTCTTGTCGAGTCGTTGTGTGTAGGGGTTGTGCTCTTGTTGTCGAGTCGTTGCGTGTAGGGGTTGTGCTCTTGTTGTCGAGTCGTTGTGTGTAGGGGTTGTGCTCTTGTTGTCGAGTCGTTGTGTGTAGGGGTTGTGCTCTTGTTGTCGAGTCGTTGTGTGTAGGGGTTGTGCTCTTGTTGTGGAGTTGTTGTGTGTAGGGGTTGTGCTCTTGTTGTCGAGTCGTTGTGTGTAGGGGTTGTGCTCTTGTTGTCGAGTCGTTGTGTGTAGGGGTTGTGCTCCTGTTGTCGAGTCGTTGTGTGTAGGGGTTGTGCTCTTGTTGTTGAGTCGTTGTGTGTAGGGGTTGTGCTCTCCTTGTCAAGTTGTTGTGTGTAGGGGTTGTGCTCTTGTTGTCGAGTGTCAGGGTTATTGTCAGGTTGTCTGGTATGGGGGCGGCATAGCTTAGGAGGTATGAGAAGTTGTCTGGCAGTCGGAGGGTTGCCGGTTCG
>CM077284.1:80121255-80203755 GCA_039654925.1 Anguilla pacifica | reverse complement strand
GCTTCTTCCGCCGTCGGTGGCCGGGTGACGTCACGGTGACGTAGTCCTGCTGCTGGCTGTCAACAGCTGCTGTCACTCCAGGAGTTGTCGCGGAAATGCGATCGCCTGTTCCGCAAGTATTTTTAGCGCCGTTATTTATTATTCTTTTTTATGGCCGCAATTAAGGAATTTAACGAGGCGGGTCCTGGTGCGTCTGCAGCCGTCTCGTCGCGTGAAGGTCTTCTCCAGAGTTCATACGGCAAAAAAAAAATAAATAATAGATCAGAAGAGTCAGAACAGTTTGTGCTGTGAAGTTGGCGTCTCGAAACGTCGCTGTGGAAACGGAGTCGCGTCCTTGCGTGGCTGGCAGGTTAATGTGTTTCGCTGGGTTTTAAGGTGTACTCGAGCCGATATAACCCCCCCCCCCCTGTTAGCTTGCCAGATTGTGCCTCTCACACGGAATTCCTGGCTGACGGGGGGGCGATTGAAGTCAGCGACCCGCCATCCGATTGGTCCGGAGGCGATTGAAGTCAGCGACCCGCCGCCCGATTGGGTCCTGACATCAAAGGGCATTTCTGTGCGATTGATGTCCGCGCTACAGAGAGAGGAGAGAACGCGATTTTTAAAATTAATTAATTAATTTGATTTATTTAAATGGACAGCCACAAATGAAAAAGAAAGACTGTAGGGAGAGGTTGAAGCCTTAAACAAGACTGGCCTCCTTTTGTTTGTTTTAAAACTCAGTGCAAACCAACCCGTGTTGTTGCGTTTTTTCTTTTTTTTGGTTTTTTTCTTTCTCTAAATGTTAGGAGATCGCGTGCCGTGCTTCCGAGGCGTGGGCGGGTCTGCGCCACTTCAGTGAGACCCGGAAACCCCGAATCGTCACCATAGAGATGTTCAGATAGGGTGCGATAACGATAGCCTACACGAAGAGAGACCAAAAAAAAAAGTTTCCATTTCCAGGAGATTTTGCGGCGTTTCAGACCGGCCTTGATCGCTGTGAAGATTTCCCTTGATCGCTGTGAAGATTTCCCGGTATCGAAGAGCAGAGCCGTGTGAAACGTTCAGTCCGATCGCCGTCGGTTACCCCCGCGCGCGCGCTCGCGCAGAGCGATCTCTGGCACCCGTCGGCCCCCCTGAACGCGAGCGTCGGACGCCGCGTCCTCTGTCGCCTCAGTCGCCCCTTGTCTTCGGACCCCTCTGCATTCGACTCCCCTTCCGCTCGTTTGAAAAGAAAAAAAGAAGAAATCGATTTTGAAGGTCAACGGTGAGGCCGGAGAGTTTCCCTTCTCTTCGCCACGTTTAATTTCCTCCTTTAGAAACGCTGGTGGGTGAAAAGGCATCCTTTCAGAAAGCGTGTTAGCTTCGTGAAACTGGCATGACCCACATCGCTCTCGAAGAGGTCTTGAATAGAGTAGAACAGCGTGACACGAGGAAGAATTCGATTTTTTTTTCTGCCTCGCCGGAGGGAGGGGAAGGTCCATCTCGAGCTAAAAACGCTTTCTCGCTTTTTTGTGTCGGTCTTTCAGAAAGCAGACGTTGTCTTGTGCTTCCTTGTGAAAGCGCTATCTGAGTGGGCTTTGCGTGAGGTCTGGCTGGCTCTCGGTTTGAAGCCGTTCTGAGTTCCTGTCGCAGAGGAACTGATAGGGATGACTGCGGCGGACATGGTTCGACGCCTGCACTTCCTGTTCAGGGGAGTTACTCAATAACGCCATGCTGTGCTCGTTCTGCGTCTGCGACCTGAACTAACGAGGTCAAATTAGGCATCGCCTTCTGCCTCTTTACCAAGGCCAAATTAGGGTCAGAATGAAACCCTACAGGATGGCAGATCTCCAGGAACAGAGTTGGGCAGCCCTGCTCTTGCTGTTGAATGTGTGCTTTGTTAGGGTTGGAGTGAAAACCTACAGGATGGTAGATCTCCAGGAACAGAGTTGGGCAGCCCTGCTCATGCTGTTGAATGTGTGCTTTGTTAGGGTTGGAGTGAAAACCTACAGGATGGTAGATCTCCAGGAACAGGGTTGGGCAGCCCTGCTCTAGTTGTTGAATGAGGTGTGCTCTGTTGGGGTTGGAGTGAAAACCTACAGGATGGTAGATCTCCAGGAACAGAGTTGGGCAGCCCTGCTCTTGCTGTTGAATGTGTGCTTTGTTAGGGTTGGAGTGAAAACCTACAGGATGGTAGATCTCCAGGAACAGAGTTGGGCAGCCCTGCTCTTGCTGTTGAATGTGTGCTTTGTTAGGGTTGGAGTGAAAACCTACAGGACGGTAGATCTCCAGGAACAGAGTTGGGCAGCCCTGCTCTAGCTGTTGAATGAAGTATGCTTTGTTAGGTTTGGAGTGATCTATGCAGTATCCCTGGATCCGTTCATTTTGAATTCTTCAGATGGTTTGGAAGAGCACTGTTATCCTCTCGCTGTGGACAGCACACAATCACCGTCTGCCATTTTCCTTCCAAATTAATAAGGAGTTGCGTTCAAATCTGTGCATTAACCGTCTGTAAAGTGTAATACCGTCCAGTTCGAAGGTTGTTGGGAGGGGTTAAAAAAGGGCACAATTGTACCAGAAGAACCAGCCAAACTGCACCCGGTGTGTGTTACTCAGTGGCCTGTTCAGAAGGTAGCCGTCAAATCCGGATCAGATTTCTGCTAACGAGGAAAGGGAGAGCGGGTCATTTGAAACCGGGGCAGTGATGTCACCGCTAGCAGATGGGTCGGGTGCAGTGGTACTGTGGGTGGGAAGTGCTGGTAGCGTAGATTTTGTGAGATTGGATTGCGGGAGGTCAGGAGGTGACGGTGAAAGGACTTCCATGTCACAATGGGCCAATTTGAATGGGCTGAAGTCCTGGTGGGAATTGTGGGGGGTGTGGTTGGGCCCCACAATCTGGTATCTGTTAAGGCTCTGTTCCAGTGTGTGGATGGGCCCCACGGTCTGGGATCTGTTAAGGCTGTGTCCCAGTGTGTGGATGGACCCCATGGTCTGGTATCTGCAAGGCTCTGTTCCATGTGTGGATGGGCCCCATGGTCTGGTGTCTGCAAGGCTCTGTTCCATGTGTGGATGGGCCCCATGGTCTGGTGTCTGCAAGGCACTGTTCCAATGTGTGGATTGCCCCATGGTCTGGTATCTGTTGAGGCACTGTTTCAGTGTGTGGATGGACCTCATGGTCTGGTATTAGATTCACACACTACCGAATGTGGCTAGTAGCCCCGCAGGGCGATGCACAGTTGTCTTCAGCACTCTCTGGGGGTGGGACGGTGTCAGTTGGCATGGATGGAAGCACCTCATTTCGTGCTAGCCCTAAGACTCCCCCTGGTCAGTTGTGTGCCCGTAAGTCTTAAGAACCATAATGGCATTGTAGCAGAGCCAAGACCAAATTTCTGTGCCAAGATACCATTTAGTCAGACTGTTTTAAATGACCCCATTAGTGGGAGTCGGTTATGTATGTATGTATACGTTCATTTTTTTTTTTTTTTTTTTTTTTTTACATATACATTTAATTTTACATTTAAAAATTCCTGTTAAAAGCACCGGACTTGCTTGCCGGGTGGCTTTGTGTTAATTCCGACAATGTGTACTTCCGCTTTTGCATTTGCAGAAAACGGCTTTGATTCCAGATCCGACAGGCCTGTATTTAATTTAATTTTTTTTAAAATGCAGCTCAAAATGATGAAAGGACTACTAACAGGCTGATCTAAAAGCCTGTTTGGCAGTCCTGTCATCTCTGCTCGTCTTTCCAGCCGTACCAGGGTTGTTTTTTTCTTTCCACACCCAGGGTAGTTAAGTGTCATTTTCCACCAAAAGAAAAATCAGATATGTATTCATTTATTTATTTATTTATCTATTTTTCTTTTTGAATGAGTGTGCGGATAATGCTGGCTTTTTTTGAGTGCTGTCTGCGCCTTCTTTTCGCCAGCATCTACCCACAGTTCTGCACGTCGCTCGCCTCCGTCAACCCCCCCCCCCCCGGCAGTGACAGACGAGGATGAGGCGGCCATGTTGTCAGCTGTGGAAACTGTAGGAAACTGATAGCCCTTCTTCACTGGCTGTATGTTGATAGCAGCCAACAGCTTCTGGGCTGATGGTGATTGGTGGATACTTTCTGGCTACTTCCTGGTAATTCCCCGGGGTGGTAAAATATGGGTGAGGCATTGGTGTCACCACCGTGGAATGCTCTATGGCTACCAGCTTTCAAATGGAAACCAGAGAGGAGCTCCACCAATCACAAGGTGCGTTGGTAACAACAAATGGAACATCATCAACGGTGATTGGTTGACACATCCTCTGTGCCTGTCGAGTGAGGTGACATCACGTCTGTCTTATCCTTGCTTCATCATCCCAGGTGGTCCCCCACAGAGAATGCAGAGAAGCATAGCGAGAAAGTGTCCACCCATCGCCATGGCCGTTGTCGTGCCGGTTGTTGCATCGTACTCCGTGATTGGTGCAGAGCTCCTGTGATTTTTTTTTTTTTTTTTTTTCTGTGAGGTGACATCACTGCCACCTCCCTCCGCAGAAACCCGCAGCCACTGCAGCACTCTGTTAACCTTTAATCTCTGCGTCCTCTTTCTCCACCTCCCTCCGTATACATCCCTGCGTCCTGATTGGCCGACGTTTGCCCGACACGCGCCATTAGCACCACCCTTGAGCTCTCTTTCTCTGGGGTCCTGTACAGTAGCTCGTGGGTGACAGGGGCGAGGGTGTGGGCGGGAGAGGGGGGGGGGGGCAGCGGTTGTAAATTAGCATGTTGGTTCTTGGCTGCCGTTCCGTAGGGAGTCGTAAATGGAGCCCGGGAACTGGGGATTGTCTGCAGTAGAGAGAGAACCCTCCCATCCCCTCTCTCTCTATCTCTCTCCCTCCCTCCCTCCCATCCTCTCTCTCTCTCCCTCCCTCCCTCCCTCCCTCTCTCTCTGTCTCTCTCTCCCTCCCATCCTCTCTCTCTCTGTCTCTCTCTCTCCCTCCCTCCCACTCTCTCTCCCTTTCTCGCTCTCTCTCTTTCCCTCTCCCTTTCTCCCCCCTCTCTCTCTCTCTCACCTTCTCACTCTCCTGCTCACCTCCTCTTATCTTCCCCCTCTCTTTACCCATCATTTTCTCTCTCCCTCTCCTGTTATCTCCACATCCTTCCCTCTTTGGCCTCTCTCTGTCTCTTTCCACACTCTCTCCTCTGTTCTTCTATCTCTCTCCCGTATGCTTGTCTTTCTTTCTCTCTCTCTCTCTCTCTCTCTCTCTCTCTCTCGCCCCAGCTCCTCCTCTCTTCTTTCCCTGTAGCTGAGCTATAGGATAGATGTGCTGGACTATTACAAAGCTTCCCATTGGTGCCAGAGCATAACAGAGCGCGGTTTTAATCACCGCTGAGGGACCGCCTCCGCCGCGCACTTACAGAAGATCCAATCATGCCGCAACGTAGTGTGGTTTTTTTCACCGATGAAGGGCAGCATTGTCTCCTGTACAACTACAAGCTTACAGCGCTTGTCCCTGGTTTCAGGTCCTGCGGAAAATGAGAGAAGTCACTGGCGCTCGAACGTCCCTGCCCCCGCCCCCCCGCCCCCCCCCCGTTCGCCTCCTCCTCTCCGGACGCCATCAGTCTCTCCCGTCCCGTCCCGTCCCGCCCCAGCTCCCCGATCCGTCCCGCTGCCCCTCTTTTAAACCGAGCTGTTCGTAGCTCGCCGCCCGTCCCTCGCCGCTGTGCTCCACTGTCCTTCGCTGGCCGCTGCTGTTTCACAGTTTACTGCACCGACGCGAGCCAATCAGAATCTGCCATCCCCGCGGAACCGTTTTGTACAGAATCCACGGGACTTAAATAAATAAATAAATAAATAAATAACAACAGAAGGAAATTGAAAATATTAAAATGAGCTTTAGAAAACCGTTATGGAAATTAAATCCAGTGTGTGTGTGTGTATGTGTGTGTGTGTGTGTGTGTGTGCGTGTGCGTGTGCGTATGTGTGTTTTTGTGTATATGTGTGCATGTGTGTGTGTCTGATTGTGTGTGTGTGCGTGTGTACGTGCGCGTGCTTGTGTGTGTTTGTGTGTATATGTGTGTTTGTGTGTGTGTGTGCGTGCGTGCGTGCGTGTGTGTGTTTGTGTGTATATATGTGTGCGTGTGTGTGTTTGTGTGTATATATGTGTGTGTGCGTGGCTGCAGTTCACTGTCTCAGTGGGCTGTTAACTCACTGTAACAGACTGACTAACACATGGGCTGTGCCAGTCTTAAGAGGCTGACCGGAGCAGATTGGCCGTACAGTACCGGCTATGACAGATGGACCGTGCCAGCCTGGCCGCTATGGCACTGACTGTACCAGACCCACCTGACCACCCTGCTTCTGGTTCTGGTTCTGGTTCTAAATCTCTTTTTTTGGACCGGCTGCGATAAACTCACTTAAGTAAAATAGCTTGGTGTAGTAACCCGGTCACACCTGTCAGTTTAAACACCGCTCCTGAGCAGTTAATTGAAACCCCCTTCGTTACGAGCCATGACGTTACGCGATGTTACTTTACAGGCATCTGGCCGAAGCTCGTGTGCTCTTAGCTCAGCCTTAGGCTTTTGCCCTTTAACACGGTGTCTGTTTGTACAGCTAGTACCTTATACTGCACAAGCAGCTTACTCAGGGGTACACTGTCCTCCCAGGGAATATGACGTGAACCTGTGGCCCTTAGGTTATGCACCCCCGTACCCCCGTCCCCCCATGCCCCTGTACCCCCGTACCCCCGTACCCTAACCATTGCACAACACAGGCACCCCGCTACTGTCTGGTCTGGTTTCTGAGCTGCGCCGTAAAGGTAGTGTGTGCTGCCTGTCATACTGCTACACCCCCCCCCCCCCCACCCCACCCCCTTCCTGCCAAATACTCTATCATGGAGTTCTGCCGTGAGACTGGTTACCATGGTTACCGTGCTAACCTTTGAAACCCCCACCCGCCGCACATACCAGTGGGAGAGAGAGAGAGGGAGAGAGAGAGAGAGACGGTGTGGGAGTCGGAGAGGGAGAGAGAGAGAGACAGAGAGAGATGGAGCGAGAGACAGAGAGAATGAGTGAGGAGGAAGAGATAAATAATCCACCCATCCTTTGCCATTCACACGGATCCCAGTCATTTTTGAATGGAGATTCTCCCATTCATCCCGCCCAGCCTTCATCTTCTGATTCACACTCTCCGGGGTGGCGAAGCCGAACGCACCGCGTTTCCACCCGAACGCAGGAACGACGCGGTACTGCAGCCGCTAACGTAGCAAGCTGTAATGCAGTCGCTAACATAGCCAGCGGTACTGCAGCCGCTAACGTAGCCAGCCGTAATACAGCCGCTAACATGGCCAGCGGTACTGCAGCCGCTAACATAGCCAGCGGTACTGCAGCCGCTAACATAGCCAGCGGTACTGCAGCCGCTAACGTAGCCAGCTGTAATGCAGCCGCTAACGTAGCCAGCGGTAATGCAGCCGCTAACGTAGCCAGCGGTAAAGCAGCCGCTAACGTAGCCAGGGGTGCTGCAGCCGCTAATGTAGCCAGCGGTAATGCAGCCGCTAACGTAGCCATCGGTAATGTAGCCGCTAACGTAGCCAGCAGTAATGCTGCCGCTAACATAGCCATCGGTAATGTAGCCGCTAACGTAGCCAGCAGTAATGCTGCCGCTAACGTAGCCAGCGGTAATGCAGCCGCTAATGTGGCCAGTGGTAATGCAGCCGCTAATATGGCCAGTGGTAATGCAGCGGTAATGCAGCTGCTAACGTAGCCAGCGGTAGTCGTTGAGTGTCCTGGGATTGATGGCTGTCGGGTCACCCGGGAAACAGACGTGTGAACTCAGTGGAGGATGGGGCGGTTCTGTTCATCCAGGAAATTAATTAAAATTTAATTTATGAATAATATTAAAAAAGTACTGTTAATGTTCCATGAGGATTTTTCAGTTAAGTTCATTGGAGTTCAGTTTATGAATCCTCTGATGTGTCAGTAGCGCAGCTGATGCTTCATTAACCCTTATGAAGCTTCATTGTCCCTTTATAATGCTTCATTGTGTTCTGCGCCTCTTTCAAACCGCATTTCACAGCCGTGGAGTCGTGTGCAGAGCCCGTCAGTGAGTTCGCGGGCGGTGCCAGAGACGGTCGTGTGTCCGCTGGGACTGCAGCCTTCCGGCGAGATCGCGCTCGCCGCTGATTTGGCGAGCGGTCGGTGGCTGAAACCCGGCGTCGGGCCGTGGCCGTGTGTCATTTGTGGACGCGCGGCGTCCCGACGTCGCTTTTCGAAGCTGCGTTCCGGAGCTCTGCAGCAGCTTCTCGCGTCCGCCGCGTTTGCGTCACGACGGCTCCGCCGTTCAGCCCCTCGCGTCTGAGATCCCCTCTCGCCCGTCGTCCTCTGGCTCGTTTTCGTCGATCAGTGGCGGGTTTAAGTTCCCCGCTCGTGCGTGCCCCCCACCTCCCCCACCCCCCTTATCAGAGTACCCTCTCACGCCCCCTCAGTTTCTGAGTCCTTCGCTGACCGGAACCCTACGCCCCCCTCTCGTGTTTTGTCATTCTCCCCCCACCACCACCCCCTTCACTCTGCTTTGCATTGTCTTTATTTATTTTTTTTTTTTCCCAGCGTCCTCGGCGGTTGAAAGGGGTCGCCGAGGCCCGTCATCGTCGCCGTGTTTTACCGCCATGTCTGGAACTCGCCGGCGTCATCGTCGAACCCGAGCGTCATCGTCTCTCTCTCTTTCTCTCTCTCTCTCTCTCTCGAGAGCGAGTCTAATTTCACCGTTGAATGAACACGCATTCTCACCCCCCCCCCACCCCCCACCCCCCAGCCTTTTCGCTTCACGACTCCCACTCCACTCCCCCCCCCCCCCCCCCATTCAAAACCCTTCACAGCACATCGCGACTGTGAGGGGAGTGCGGTGCAGTGCAGTGGTTAGGGAGCTGGGATTGTTAGTCCCAGCAGAGGTTGCTGGTTCCATTCCTGGCTGTGGCACTGCCAGCTTGCCTCTGCACAGAAAGGGACTTCATTTGAATTGCTTTACAACAAAGGGATGTTTCCAAAAAAAAGTAAGAAAAAAAAGAGGTTGGTCTGGGTGAAGGCCTCCGTATAACCTTAGCGGTAAAGATGAAGGTAAAATAAATGCATATAAATAAACGTATAACCTCGAGCACGTAAATCTCGGTTCTCAGGCAGAGGTCCGTTTGACATGAGAAATATTCGCTCTCATACATTATTCACGGGTTATTACTATTATTAGGCCGAATGAACAACTGAATAGCCAGCACTATGGGGTGGGGGCTGTACTGTGTACTTCCATTGGGTTGGGGGGGGGGGGTTGCAGAAAAGAGCAGATTCTTTGCAGCGGCTAGAACTAAGCTTTGGATCTAATCATCTCTCAGGTGCTTTAATAGTTCGGATGTGGGTAAAGAAAATTTTTTAAACGTTCACTGCTGGTCCCCTGTCCGATTTTTAGCGAAAACTTTGTTCGCTAACGGCTAACGTACGGTCATGGTGACAGAAGGGATTTTTGTTCAGAATATCCAGGGGAGAATTGTAGCAGACTCTTCCTGGCGTGTGAAGGATTAGCTAATTTCAGTTAGTTATTTTACCCCTGCGTTTTCTGTCACGCGAAAAAGTGTAATCGGTAGTTTCCTGACTCCCCTCGACGGTGTCCAAACTCCCGTTGTACCTCACCAGAGTCTCGGTGCCAGGCCCAGCGAGAGTTTGGTATGAAGAAGCCCCTGCGCTCGTGCTGACTCTTGTTTCTGATCACCGTGGTAACGCCGAGTGTGAGGTCACCGTTCTGCAGAAAAGGGAAAGGGATCTAAATTAGGTCCACTTGGCAGTTTGAGGATGCTCCCTGTGTTCTTCACACCACAATTTATGGGGTACATTCTTCTGAGCAGCCAACTTTCGGTGCTGCTCGGAGCACACACACACACACTCTCTCTCACACACACACACACACACACACTCACACACACTCTCTCTCACACACACACACACACACTCACACACTCTCTCTCACACACACGCATACACTCACACACACACACACACTCACACACTCTCACACATACACACACACACACACTCTCTCACACACACACACACTCTCTCTCTCACACACACACACGCTCACACACACTCTCTCTCACCCACACACCCACACACACACACACACACACTCGCACACACACACACTCACTCACACACTCTCTCTCTCTCACACACACACATGCTCACACACACTCTCTCTCACCCACACACCCACACACACACACACACACACTCGCACACACACACACTCACTCACACACTCTCTCTCTCACACATGCACACACACATACTCTCTCTCTCACACACACACACACACACACGCACACACACGCTCACACACACACACTCTCTCTCACACACACACACACACACACTCTCTCTCTCACACACACACTCACACACACACACACACACACACTCACACACTCTCACACATACACACACACACACACACACTCTCTCTCTCACACACACACATGCTCACACACACTCTCTCTCACCCACACACCCACACACACACACACACACACTCGCACACACACACACTCACTCACACACTCTCTCTCTCTCACACACACACATGCTCACACACACTCTCTCTCACCCACACACCCACACACACACACACACACACTCGCACACACACACACTCACTCACACACTCTCTCTCTCACACATGCACACACACATACTCTCTCTCTCACACACACACACACACACACACACGCGCACACACACGCTCACACACACACACTCTCTCTCACACACACACCCACACACACACACGCTCACACACACACTCTCACTCTCTCACACACACACACACACTCAAAATGGCGGCTGAGATCAGTCAGGCTTCCCCTCAGTAGAGGCCCAAGGCTGGTACCATCACAAACTCTGGCGTGTTATTAAAGGAAATCGATCATGTGACGAATTAAGAGTGCAGCTTCATTAATATTTCACCGCCTGAATTGGATTCCCCCCCCCCCTTCCACCCCCCCCCCCCCCACATTTGTGTCTCCTCTCAAATGAAACGCACTGACCAGTAAGATCTCAGATTGATTTTTTTATTTATTTTATTTTATAATTTTTTAAAAACGTTTCGCTTTTTTGTCGGTTGGGAGACCCGAATCCGCGCCTCTCTCTCCGGCGGGTCTCTGGCTGGGGAGCCGCGGCGTACCGGCGACACGTGCCGCGGCACCCAGCGGCGTGTGACCGACCGCGCGCGCGCCCGAGGAATCCCAGAATCCTCTGGAATGCGGCGGCTCTTCTCTTTCTGTTCGGGCTCCGGGGAGCTGCCGCATGCCGTTGACTCCAAAGCGCTGGTGTGGAGCGGTTCGGTTTTTTTTTTTTTTTTTTTGTTTTGTCGTGAGAGTTGTCTGGGAGGAGTCCACTCAGGAATGTTCTCAGCTGCTGCTCTCCTGTGAGGTGAGGTAGCAGGAGGGAAAGAGGGAGAGTGAGAGAGTGAGAGAGTGAGAGAGTGAGAGAGTGAGAGAGAGAGAGAGAGAGAGAGAGAGAGAGAGAGAGAGAAAAGGAGAGAGAGTAATGTAAACCTGTGTATGCAGGGCTTGGACTCGAATTCAGATGAACAGAATATCGACATCCCCACCAGAATACTCCCCCCCCTCGCTCTGTCTGTCTGGCTGTCTTTCACCCACACAGTCTTTCTCTCTTTGTCTCTCTCTCTCTCTCAAACACTCTCTCGCAGAAGTGCTAATACAGAGATCAGGGCTTGGTAGCTGTGTTGACTCTGTAACAGAGTGAACATGTCCTTACTTGGCTAAGCCGTCGGTTATTCTGTTATCGGAATGACTACTGACGCTTGGCCTGTGCTGCCCTCTGCTGTCCAGTTCTGGAACTTCAGCAATGAGATGATTTTTTATTTATTTATTTATTTTTATTTTTTTTCAAGTCATTATTATTCAAACTCCCAGTTCTTCATCTATGACTCACAACTGTTGAGTCTTCTGGGGCAGACTGGAGGGCCACATTTACCTTTCAGTGTTTTCTATTATCGTGTTACGTGATGTGGAATGTCATGTAAGTGTTGGGCAATATTGGAGATGTGACTGTTCATTTTTTGGCGGTAAAATGTTTCAGTAGCGGAATGGACCAGTGCCCCGGAGATGAGTTAGCTTTTTTTGCTGCGGTTTGCGCTTCCGTGTTTCTTGCTCCACTGTACAGTCGTGCACACGTGTCTCTGCGTGCGTACGAACGCGCGTGCGTGTGCGTCGAACTGCGACCGGACGCTTCTATAAGTCATAAGAGGCTCAGTGTGCTTGTACATGTGTGTGTGTGTGTGTGTATGTGCGTGTGTTTAGGGTGCGTGCATGCATGCATGTGTGTGTGTGCGTGTGCGCGTGTGTGTGGCGTGCATGCATGTGTGTGTGTGCGTGTGCGCGTGTGTGTGCCTCAGGCATCCTAATATATCATTCATGCATTCATTCATTCATTCATTCATCCGGGACCCTGTATTTGTAAAAACACTGCAGTCTCACGTGTGGTAAAAGAGTTGGCCTAATTCTTATTTCCACCTGCGCACCCCAAGCAGGTCACGGTCATTGACCTGCGTTCCCCTGGAAGAAAGAGCCCTTGTTGGTTGCTGCTGAAGACGATGACAAGTGATTCTTTTTTTTTTTTTATTTTATTTTATTTTATTTTTTAAGACCCTGTTTTAATCCGAGGATTCCGTTCTGTAGGGATTTACTTTGTGGAGGTTTTGAAGAGGTTGGGGATGCTGGCTGCCCCCCCCCCCCCCCTGGGTTGAACGGTTGTGCCACTGGCTGGGGGCGGGGGGGAGTGGGGTGTGCTGCATGTTTTATGGAGGTCTGGGGCCTGGTGGAAAGTTCTCAGTGCGGAGCCCAACGATGGGACCTTAGTTCTTACCTTCTGAATTGGCGGGTTGGGTTTGCTGGGGGACGGGGGCTATTTGGCCTTGTTTTTGCTTCCGGTTTTTTTTGAAGTTTTGCAAATTCTGTTCTTGAAGAATGTCCCAATACAGGGAGTTTAAAAAATTTTTTTTTTTTTTTTTTCCTGTTCACATTCCATTCTCCTACCTCACCTTTTTCTCTCTGTCCTCACCTGTGAGTGTGTGTGCACGTGCCTGTGCGTGCAGTTTGTGTGTTTATCCATGCGCGCATGTGCGCATTAAGTATGTGTGTATTTTTGAGCGTGTGCAGGACGTTTGTGTGCATGTGTTTGTGTGTGTGCTTGTGTGCATGTGTTTTTCTGTTTGTGTGTTTGTATGTTTGTGTGTATAGTAAGTGTGTATTGTGGTGTATGGTTTTGTGTGTGTGTGTATACGGTAAGTGTGTGTATATGTATACGGTAAGTGTGTGTGTGTGTGTGTGTGAGTGTGTGTGTGTGTATACGGTGAGTGTGTGTGTGTGAGTGTGTGTATATGGTAAGTGTGAGTGTGTGTGTGTGTATGGTAAGTGTGAGTGTGTGTGTGTGTGTGTGTGTATATGGTAAGTGTGAGTGCGTGTGTGTATACGGTAAGTGTGAGTGTGTGTGTGTGTGTATACGGTAAGTGTGAGTGTGTGTGTGTGTGTGTGTATGGTAAGTGTGAGTGTGTGTGTGTGTGTGTGTGTGTGTGGTAAGTGTGAGTGTGTGTGTGTGTGTGTGTGTGTGTGGTAAGTGTGAGTGTGTGTGTGTGTGTGTGTGTATACGGTAAGTGTGAGTGTGTGTGTGTGTGTGTGTGTGTGTGTATGGTAAGTGTGAGTGTGTGTGTGTGTGTGTGTGTATATGGTAAGTGTGAGTGCGTGTGTGTATACGGTAAGTGTGTGTGTGTGTGTGTGTGTGTGTGTGTGTGCGGTAAGTGTGAGTGTGTGTGTGGTAAGTGAGTGTGTGTGTGTGTATACGGTAAGTGTGAGTGTGTGTATGGTAAGTGTGAGCGTGTGTGTGTGTGTGTGTGTGCGGTAAGTGTGAGTGTGTGTGTGGTAAGTGTGAGTGTGTGTGTGTGTGTGTGTGTGTGTACGGTAAGTGTGAGTGTGTGTGTGTGTGTGTGTATGGTAAGTGTGAGTGTGTGTGTGTGTGTGTGTGTATGGTAAGTGTGAGCGTGTGTGTGTGTGTGTGTGTGTGTATGGTAAGTGTGAGTGTGTGTGTGTGTGTGTGTGTGTACGGTAAGTGTGAGTGTGTGTGTGTGTGTGTGTGTATGGTAAGTGTGAGTGTGTGTGTGTGTGTGTGTGTATGGTAAGTGTGAGTGTGTGTGTGTGTGTGTGTGTGTGTGTGTGTGTGTGTGTGTGTGGTAAGTGTGAGTGTGTGTGTGTGTGTGTGTGTGTGTGTGTGTGTTATAACACCTTGGACAGTGAGTGACTCAGGCGACTGAACTGTGGTTTCCTTTGGAAGAAGCGGTTCCCCCCACCCCCCCTCCCTCACCCCGCACCCCCCGCACCCCCCCCCCCCCGTCTGTTACTGACACGCTCGCCTTTTTGCATCTGCATTTCCCTATTTCAACAGAGTGTGTGTGTGTGTGTGTGTGAGTGTGTGGGGTTTGTGTGTGTGTGTGTGCGCGCGCATGTGTGTGTGTGTGTGTGTGTGTGTGAGTGTGCGCGCACACGTGTGCCTGTGTGTGTGTGAGTGTGTGGGGTGTGTGCGCGCGTGCCTGTGTGTGTGTGAGTGTGTGGGGTGTGTGCACGCGTGCCTGTGTGCCTGTGTGTGTGTGAGTGTGTGGGGTGTGTGCGCGTGTGCCTGTGTGTGTGTGAGTGTGTGTGGGGTTTGTGTGTGTGTGCGCGCGTGTGTGTGTGGGGTGTGTGCGCGCGCGCGCGTGTGTGTGTGGGGTGTGTGCGCGCGCGCTGTCAGTTCCTCGGGGAGTGCAGTCTGCGCAGCGCAGCAGTAGCGGCGGTGGCTGTGACATGCGGCGTTTGGCTGGGGTGTCTCTGCGATGTGGCGGATGATTTTTCGTACCAAGCACCCTCGCGTCCCAGAGGCAAGTGTGTCCCGCGTGCTTCGGGGGGTGGGGTGGGCGCTGGTCGCAGGACTGGTGACTGAACGGGGGGTATTGGGGGCGCATTTGGGCTGGAGAATGGTGTGAGTGGGTGGGGTTTACCTTTCGGGCGTCCCGGTGGCTGAGGGTAAGCGTGTGTGTGAGCGAGATGCACAGGGTAGGGTCCCCAGCTGGTTTTACCACCGTTCTGCTCAGGGGGGAGGGGCATTGCCGTAAAACAGGGTCGTCTTGGTCTGGATTCCGCTAACAGGCGGGCTTGAACCCTACCGTGTGTGTGTGTGTGTGTGTGTGTGTGTGTATTTTTAACACCGTTTTCAGTTTGTTACGGCAAGGGCTGACGTGTTTATGACAGTAAAACAGGAACCGTTAAGTCTCGGATAGACTGTGACTGCACACAGACCCGGGGCTTGCGCTGAATTTGTGAGCCAAAGTTTAGGCTTTCATCCGCAAAGCCCCCCCTGCTGCGTGCGAAGCCGGGGTGAGATATCCCTCTGAACGCAGATAGGAAATGAAAGCACACTGCTGAATTCGCAGGCCAGGGCAGATGCTGAGGCTTGAGCTGCTAACGTTGTGTTTGTAGCTTGTTTGGAGCGTCTCGGACCTCGTATTGAGCGCGTTTGCATTTTTTGCTCGTTTTTTGTCGGAAGCATGACTCGTTTTGCCCGTGATGCGTCCCGTGATTCGCACAGCTGAACGATGTGCGTGGAGACAACTCTTTTCACGCAACTTTTTTTTGGGGGTGGGGGGGTTTCCCCCATTTCCTCCCGAGAGCTCAGGGCTTCCAAGACAAGACACGAGCGCAAGCGCGTTGAAAAGCTGAAACCCTCTTCCTGTTAGCGTGCGGCCTCTGGAAGGTTCCGTCAGCAGCAGGCGGGTTGCTTGTGGGCCCTGACTGCAAGTGAGTTTGAGCTGAGAAAGTGTTGCCCAATGAAAACGGGCAGAGGGGAAGGGAGGGAGGGGCCGGGGGGGGGGGAGGATGTGTGTAGAGGAAGTGGGGAAACACAGACGAGTGGTTTCTGTCATCTGCGAGGAGATAGGAACACCCTGTGCCCCCCCATCCTCCCCCCCCCCCACCCCACACGCACCATGTCCTTGTGGGGACTGCAGCCAAACACTTCCCCGATCGATCAGAAGCATTGACAAAGCCTTTTCTCTCTTCTGATTGGCCCACAGCGCTGCTATGGTCCTTAGATGGCTGGCAATGACACACTGTTAGCACAGAGCAATACACTGTTAGCATAGAGAGTAACGAACTATTAGCACAGAGAGTAACAAACTGTTAGTACAGAGAATAAAGAACTGTTAGCACAGAGAGTAATGAACTGTTAGCACAGAAAGTAGAGCACTGTTAGCACAGGGAGTAACACACTGTTAGCACAGAGAATAAAGAACTATTAGCACAGAGAATAACACACTGTTAGCACAGAGAATAAAGAACTATTAGCACAGGGAGTAACACACTGTTAGCACAGGGAGTAGAGCACTGTTAGCACAGGGAGTAACACACTGTTAGCACAGAGAGTAAAGCTCTGTTAGCACAGAGAGTAACGAACTATTAGCACAGGGAGTAACACACTGTTAGCACAGGGAGTAGAGCACTGTTAGCACAGAGAGTAACGAACTATTAGCACAGGGAGTAACACACTGTTAGCACAGGGAGTAGAGCACTGTTAGCACAGAGAGTAACGAACTATTAGCACAGGGAGTAACACTGTTAGCACAGGGAGTAGAGCACTGTTAGCACAGAGAGTAACAAACTGTTAGCACAGGGAGTCACACACTGTTAGCACAGGGAGTCACACACTGTTAGCACAGGGAGTAACACACTGTTAGCACAGGGAGTAGAGCACTGTTAGCACAGAGAGTAACAAACTGTTAGCACAGGGAGTCACACACTGTTAGCACAGGGAGTCACACACTGTTAGCACAGGGAGTAACACACTGTTAGCACAGGGAGTAACACACTGTTGGCACAGAGAGTAAGGCTCTGTTAGCACAGGGAGTAACGAACTATTAGCACAGAGAATAACGCGCTGCTGTTACTCTGTACACTTCTTGCCGCAAGCAGCGGTTTTCAGCTTCGCCCCTGGGGACCCACTGTGTGCGCTTATCTCTCTGACGGACGTCCTCTTGACCAAACAAGGGCTGTTGAAAACCTGCGTTCAAGCTCTCCTCCGTAACGTCTCCCTTGCATCCCCTTCAGGGACGTTGGTCCTTCGCAGCCTACGCAACTTTCGATTTATCGACAATTAGCAAGCCGTTTAGGTTCGGAGGTCGCCGTTGTGGTTCGGAACGAAAACCAGAGCACACTGAGTGAGCCTTTGAGGACCGAGTTGGAAAACCCCCCTGGTTTGGGACATGTCGGTACGTAGAGTTGAGTAAGTCAAGTAGTCAAGTAGAACTTTATTTGTCCCCCAGTGGGGCAATTGGTTGTGCAGCAGTGAAAACAGTACCAAGGCAATTGAATACAACATATAATAAAAAGTAAATAGAATACAAGTAAAAACATAAAATGCAGTAAAAAAAACATAGAATACAAGTGAAAACATAGAATACAGTAAAAACATAAAAAAACATTTTTATAAAACATAAAGTGCATGATATTATCAGGCCTGGTTGGGTGGTCAGCTGGTATTACCTTTTTCTATTGGAGTTCAGCAGTGAAATGGCTGACAGAATGAAGGAGTGTTTGCATCTGTTGGTTTTGGCTAATGGGTATTTGAAGCGGAAACCCGAAGGCAGGGTCTGAAACTCCAGGTGCAGGGGGTGGGTGCTGTCAGACAGGATGGATTCTGCTTTCTTTAACAACTGTTTGTTCTACAAATCAGACGGACCTTTCTGTCGAGTACCTGTGATACTGCTACGGACCTTGATCACCTTTGTTTATGCGTTTTTCTGTTTTAAATTAAGAGAAGCGTACTGACAGATAGAGAGCAGCCGTAACACCCTGTACACGTCTGAAGTTAAACGGCTGGAGCATGGCAGGCGAGGGCTTGGTTAGTAGTAGTTGGCCGGGAGACCTCCGGGGAAGAATGTGTTGCTGCTAGAAGGTGTCGGTGGGCCAGCAGGGGGTGCTCTTCCCTCTGGATCCGATAAATAAAAAAATGAAGAAGAAAAAGAAAACCTTACATGGTATTAAGTAGGTCGAGTATGTAAATACTAATGCAGCGATGGGGACACTGTGCTGTAGAAGGTTGCACACACCCAATCAAATGAGAAGTTAAACATGGTCCCTGACTTGACTGGTTGTTAAACATCTTGTGGTATTTTTTTTTTTTTTCTCTCGAAAGCGTACGAGTGCCAACCCCAGTGTCCTGTTCAAATTCCCACAAAACGGACTCAGAGCATCTGGCCTCTCATTTCTCTAAACCCAGCTGGGTTAGGGAGTCAGTGGGACGGTGTCGTCTCTTTGGCTCCCCGGGTCGTCACTGCGGATCTGAACCGAGTTGCCGGTTGCCGGTTGTCGGTTAAATTTAAAACTCATTTAAAAACGATTCCGTTGGGAACCTGCAAGCTGCGCTGTGCTGAATCCTGACATCTTCCCCGCTCCTTCACAGGACAGATCTCACATTACCTGGGTAGAGAAGGATTTTGCCAAAGTAAAACCCAAGGTAAGACTTCCCCTCTCTTGACGCCGGCTCGGAATGCTTGGCTTCGGGCCTTAAGGTCTACTTCCCGCTTCGAACCCCGCCGGGGCCCTTGCTGAAGCTCTTTCTGCTCAAACGTGCAGCTTCTGGTAAAGCAGTCGTGTGATTGGTCGAGCTGAACCACGTGATTGGTTGAGCTGAGTCGTGTGATTGGTTGAGCTGAACCACGCTGCTGATGTCCTTGTTGGACCTCCAGGGACCTTAAATGCCTGGATCTCTCGTTACCTAAAGGTCAGACTCTGATTCAGATCTGGGTTTTAAAATGACTTTTTTTTGCATTGTGCACGTGTGCGTGTGCGTGTGCGTGTGTGTGTGTGCGCATGTGTGCGGGTGGGTGGGTGTGTGTGAGTAGGTATGTGTGTTTGTTGGTGTGCAGCCAATCCCCCTGTCCCTATCAGAAATCTAGTCCATCACAGTTAATGGGTACCCTTGGGCATTTGTGTAGAACCTCCCCACCTGCCCCCCCCTCCCCCGCCTCCCTCGTCTGTGTGCGTCGCGTCTGGTGTTGCATGTGCGTGACGCGTTTGTGGACTTTCGGGGGGAGGGGGGCGAGGGGGGGGGGGGGGCTGTGGCAGTGGCAGTGTGTTTGGCTCTCAAAATTTCAGAATCTGTGTACATGGCAGGCGATTAATTAAATGGCTCTTGCTGACTTGGTTCTTGCTGGCTCGGTGCTTGCTCTCTTGGTTCTTGCTGGCTCGGTGCTTGCTCTCTTGGCGCTTGCTGGCGTGGCAGGCTGTTGGTCGCGCGGCTAGGCTTTTGGTTCGTTGTGCCCGGTGACTCATCGCTAATCTCACAGGTGTTGGCGGTGAGCTCTGCGGCACTGAAGTCTCTCCGCGGAGCTCTCTCATCTCTGGCATGTGTAGAGAGGCTTCGGCGTGATTCTGCGTGGTGTCTGCAGTGGAGGCGTGTGTGTGTGCGTGTGTGCGTGTGTGTGTGTGTGTGAGAGGTTGCTAGTTTTTCCACGCTCCCTTTCTCGGGCTGGGCTGAAGGGGTGGAGCTAAGGAGGAGCCTCTGGGTGACGACTGCCTGACAAGGACTCGCTTCACAGGACCTGATTGGATCGACAACATTCAGTCAACAACCCATCCCGCTTTAGTACAGCAGCATCCGGTTCCACTTTAGGACAGGAGCGTCCCGCTCCGCTTTAGTACAGCAGCATCCGGTTCCACTTTAGGACAGGAGTATCCAGTCCCACTTTAGGACAGTAACGTCCCGCTCCGCTTTAGGACAGGAGCGTCCCGCTCCGCTTTAGGACAGTAACGTCCCGCTCCACTTTAGGACAGGAGCGTCCCGTCCCGCTTCCTGATGTCTGTCCGGACATTCCGCTCAGACCAGTCAAGCTGCCTGCCTGGCAGCAAACTTTATGCAAGTCTTTTCTACCACTTTGGCAGCAGGGGGCGCTCCGTGCTCTCTCTCTCTCACGAAGGGCGAGAGGCCAGCAGCGACCGAAGAGGCTCCGCAGTGGCAGTTTACGAGCGGCTTGTGCTTCAGTTTTTGTTTTTTTTCTCACCGTAATGGTATCGATCGCCGATGGGCTACCTCTGGGTGGCGGTGCCGAGCTCCAGTGTGGGTGGGGGGGTGGGGGGAGTTTGGGGGGGGGGGGGCGTGCAGGGCGTTGCGCCAGCAGTAAAAAGTGCTCTGTTATTTTTAGCCCTGTTGACAATGAGGGAGTCGCCATCCCCGGTGTGGGCCGCAGTGAGAAGGAGAGGCAGAGAGAGAGAGGGGAAGTGGGCAGACGAGGCGCAGGATGGCATGAGTTTGTCTTCTTTGTTCTTTTTTCGACGCGGAAAGAGGAGCTCGGTGCAGACCGCCTGTCACGCTCAATCTCTTCTCTCTCTCTCTCTCTCAATCTTCTGTCGCTCTGTCTTCTGTCTTCTCTCCTTTGCTTTCTCTCCCTTTGTTTTTTCTCTCTCTCCCTCTTTATCTCTTTCTCCCTCTCTGTTCCTCCCTCCCTCCCTCTCTCTCTCTCTCTCTCTCCCTCCCTCTCTCTCTCTCTCTTCCACCCTCCCCCTCCCCTCCGTGTGCGCGCACAGGTTGTGTGTTGGTGTGTCGGTATTTAGGTTGCAGATAGAGGACTCTTCCTTCCTGTCTGTCTGACTCTGCTGTGTGACTGCAGCTGAAGAAGCTTGGGGCTGAAAGACAGCAGCTGCAGCGTCTGACCGTCCGTCTGTCCGTCCGTCCGTCTCCACCACCGCGAAGGTCCTGGTTGCCCGGCCAGGAGGGGAGGGGGGGGGGCGGGGGCTGGGAGGCTGGCTGCCCTGGGATGATAGTGGAGCATCGGGGGGTAGGGGGGGGTTCGAGGTGACGGTGGTCCTGGGGATGGGGAGGGGAAGGGGGGGGTCAGCAGCGTCGCCATGGAAAAAGAGAAGAGGAAGTTCAAAGTGAGCCAACTGCTCACGCTCTACTTCTTCAGGAAGACCAAAGCCCTGACCCAAACCGGGGATTCTGAGGTCAGCAACGCCAAGACGACGACCGACGCCACGGCAACAACGATCGGCAACCACACTGCAGATTCGAGCTCGGGGACGGTCAGTTAGGATCATTTTTTTCTGCCCCCTTCCCACCCCCCACATACAGGAAGTTAACAAAGAATGACAACAGCTGACCCTCTTTACTGTTCTACAAAATGCTTGGTAAACATTTTACATGAATGAATGTTTTTGTCATATTTTCTAACGGGCGAGAATCGCAGAAGCAGGAAGTGGCTTGTGCTCGTCACGCTCGATGAACCAGGAAAGGAGTGCTCCAGTGTCATTTAAAATCCTTTCGAGATGCGAATTTGTTGGAAGATGTTGCTTTTCAGTTCTTGAATTTGACATCCAGGAACATGCTTTTCTTCCCCGTTTTTTTCCCCCGAATAACCAGGAAATACCGTTTTCGTGTCTGAAGTGTCTCTCGGGCTAGTTGTGTTTGGCTTAGTGCCTGAGCATACGAGGAAGTCGCACGATTGTTAATGAATCGCTTTGTCGGAGCGGCACGCTCGTTGTTGTTGTTGTTTGTTGCTTTGGGCTCTTCTTAAAGAGGAGAGTCTACTGGAGGGCCGGTGCGTGCGTGCGTGCGTGCGCACGTTTTTGTTTCCACCAATTACCCTGGCTAAATGAGCTCATTGGCTGTATACACTAACACTCCAGGGGGGATGGGCGGGGGAGGGGGGCACACACTCAATGCATTACAGTACATTACTCCACATTGCCACCACTTAGCAGGCGATGCCATCCAGAGTGAGTTTTAGCAACTTTTGCCCCTCTGCCAATACAGACTGGAGACTCGCCACTTCAGACAGAACGCCCTCTTTAGAAATCCTTTCTCTTCTCTCTTTTGTTTTTCTTGGATTTCCTTCTGGTTGCTTTTATAGGTGTACCTGTGTAAAGATGAGTTACGCGTCTAGTGATACTTTTCTTTAGTTACAATCTGAAATTGCGGTATGTTAGGTTAGCATTACACTTTTGTTGATTATAAATGGGCCTCTGTGCCTTGTTGGTGTTGCTGCATTTTTGTATTCACTGAGTAATAGGGCTGGGCAATATATCAATATTATATCGATATCGTGATATGAGACTACATATCGCCTGGGATTTTGTATATCGTAATATCGTGATATGAGACTACATATCGCCTGGGATTTTGTATATCATAATATCGTGATATGAGACTACATATCGCCTGGGATTTTGTATATCATAATATCGTGATATGAGACTACATATCGCCTGGGATTTTGTATATTGTAATATCGTGATATGAGACTACATATCGCCTGGGATTTTGTATATCGTAATATTGTGGTATGAGACTACATATCGCCTGGGATTTTGTATATGATAATATCGTGATATGGCATAAGTGTTGTCTTTTCCTGGTTTTAAAGGCAGAATTACAGTAAAGTGATGTAATTTTCTGAACCTACCTGACTGTTCTAGCTGTTCTATTATTTGCCTTTACCCACTTAGTTATTACATAGGCATTACTGATGATTAATTATCAAAAATATCATTGTGTAATTTTGTGAAAGTACCAATAGTCATCCCCACAATATCATCACAATATCGATATTGAGGTATTTGGTCAAAAATATCGTGATGTTTGATTTTTTCCATATTGCCCAGCCCTAATGAGTAACACTGATGTTCTGCACTGCTGTTCATCGCTCTGGATAAGAGCATCTGCCATGTGACTGTGATGTAATGAAATGTTACAGAAGTGGAAAACATTTAATAGTACAGTGCTGTAGTCTGAGTCAGCCTGGGTCTTATGACAAAGCAGGTTTGGTTGTACCCCCAAATAGGCCAGCGAGCCCATCAGAACATGGGTCTGCCTCGTGGAATGGCTCCAGCCACGTCACAAGTTCCTGTGAGTTTAGGGAACTGTTTGTGGTCGTTGTGAGGGAGTTGAACCAGGGTGACCAGCTGATGATGTCACTGATGATGATAGGGTCAATGTGTGGGTGGGGTGAATCGGTGCACCGCAGGGTGGAGCCACTTATTGCAGGTGGTGGCCGTGTTGACCTGCCACAACCCCACCACCCCTAACCCCCCCCCCAAGGAATCGGACACTACACAGTGTATGGGTGGGGTAGGGGTGTGGGTGATTGTGGTTTAGTGGTGGTTTCCTGCTCTTTGACCGCTCCTCTGTTTCCCTTGACGTTCTACCTTTTTTTTTTTTTTTTGTGGTTTGTCCACCGAAATGAACGGCCATGTCATGCATTTGACGACATGGAGGGAACCGAATATTTAGCGTATAGCCGGCCTAAATCAGCATCGCACTTCTGTAGCCGGACGTGTTGAAGGCAAGCAGGCCGAAAACGTGGCCCTGGTCTTTGCGCTTGTGGTGTGCGTGACAAGTCCCTGTCAATGGGACCATCGGCTGAATTTCAGTGATGCAATGCACTGAGGATTTGGCTTAAGGGTATGTTCTGTAATAAAAGCCTGTTATGGGGCCAGTTGGTTCAGTGTATTGCTGGTTAGTGCTGGTTATGTACTGAGGTTTTGGTTTAAAGGGGTGTTCTGTAATAGAAATCCAGTGTGGGAACTGTTGGTTAAACCTTTTTTACTCTTTAGCGCTGGTTAGCTGCGCTGCGACTACAGTGCGGCTGTGGTTTCACACGTCTCTCATCAGTGCCAGTAAGCTGGACTGCTCTGAGGCCTGGGGGGGGAAGTTCGGATGACGTCCATTCACGGTTTTTCCCCTTCGCTTGTTTCTCGGGACTGAAAGCCGAATCCCCTCCCGCCCCCGCCGGCCCCCCCGTCTTCTTTTCTGGCTTTGTGTGGACGGGTGGTGGTGTGTCTGTAGGTGGAGGTATGTCAGTCCGTGTCTGTAGGTGGAGGTCAGTCCATGTCTGTAGGTGGTGTGTCAGTCCGTGTCTGTAGGTGGTGTGTCAGTCCGTGTCTGTAGGTGGAGGTGTGACAGTCCGTGTCTGTAGGTGGTGTGTCAGTCCTTGTGTGTGGGTGGAGGTATGTCAGTCCGTGTCTGTAGGTGGTGTGTCAGTCCTTGTCTGTAGGTGGTGTGTCAGTCTGTGTCTGTAGGTGGAAGTGTGTCAGTCCGTATCTGTACCCCAGCCTGTACGGGGGGTTAAATGGGCTGCACGGTGTTGCGTTGGCTAGAACTGTCGCCTCACAGCCAGAAGGTTCTGGGTTTGAATCCCGGCCGGGGCCCCTCTGTGTGGTGTTTTCGTGTTTTCCCCGTGTCCATGTGATACTCCTGTTTCCTCCCATGGGGGGGGGCAAGGGGGCATTAACAGGGCATCGCTGTGAGGCCATGTGTGCTCTGTCAACCTACCCTGTGTAAATAAAAGGTTAAATTTGAAAAATGTGTGCTGGAGTTTTTTTTTTTTTTTTTTTTGGCATTTCTGGCGAGTTTGCATTTCAGTCACACCGCTGTTATCGTAGCTTCAGGCGCTGTGCGATGATTTTACAGCGAGAGAGAGGAAAGTGATATTTCTCTGGTGCTCACCTGGTAAAGACGCCCTGCTGGGATGAAAGCCTTTCGAGTGCGTCAGAGGAGCCGATGGACGCGCGCGTGAGATTGGCGATGGACGCGCGTGCGCGTGAGATTGCGGAATGCTCGCGGAGTGCTGAGCGCGACTTGGCGTCGCTCGGACGTTAAATCCCAGAGAGTTGGCGGTGTTTCTCTGTGACCTCCTTTGACATTGGCCGATCTGATTGGCTCCTGGCCCGAGGTGTGAGGGAAGCTGCCAGTTTGAATCACCGTTGGGGCACTGCTACGCCTGCTGCTCACTGGAGATAGGCACTCTCTGTGTCCTTCTCCCTCCCTCCCTCCCTCACTCTCTCTTTCTCTCAGTTTCTCACTCCTCTCTCTCGTGTGGCCTTCTCTCTTTCAGACTTTCGCTCAAATTCAAATTCATAATACTTTATCGGCATGAAATACATTTGTAAATATTGCCAGATCGCACACACAGAGGTACACTGAGGTACAGAGGATTGATATGGGTACGAAAGCCTGCACCCACACTGGCCCTTTCTGGATAGGACTGCAGACCCCTGCTTTCGTCCCCGGGGAAACGCTGTTACGATGTGGCCAATGACGAAACTGCTGTGACGGTTGCCATGGGCACCATCAGGGCCGGGTCCTGGGGTACAACGGCCGCCCATGGAATGGAAATGTAACCCCGAACCCTCAGAATCCTTCGCTATGAGCAATCTAGCAACGCAGCGATGTCCGTTTTATTTCTTCCCCCAGTCTTACCAATCGCCGTGTTCAATGATCATCTTCGCATTCACATTTAAATTCTTTCCAACAACGGTCGATTTAAATTAATTGCAGCTTTGCTTTGACGTTGCTGCACGTCGTCGTTTCAGTTTGCTCATTCACCCCTGCTCCTAGCCCACTCGGTCCCTGCCCATCATCTCTTCAGACTGTATCTGGACAAACTATCACCACCCTGCAGGGCACTCCCAATCTAGGATCGCTCTTATCACTTGTATCCTCCTATCTTGTTCCTCTCGAATGTAATTTAGTGTAATTTAGTCTAATGTAATGTAATGTAGTGTAAGGTAATGTAATTTAGTGTAATGTAGTGTAAGGTAATGTAGTGTAAGTTAGTGTAATGTGATGTGAAGTAATGTAATGTAATTTAGTGTAATGTAGTTTAATGTAATGTAATGTAGCGTAAGATAATGTAATGTAGTTTAGTGTAATGTAGTGTAATGTAGTGTAAAGTAATGTAGTGTAAGTTATTGTAATGTAGTGTAATGTAATTTAGTGTAATGTAGTGTAAAGTAATGTAGTGTAAGTTATTGTAATGTAGTGTAATGTAGTTTAGTGTAATGTAGTGTAAAGTAATGTAGTGTAAGTTATTGTAATGTAGTGTAATGTAATTTAGTGTAATGTAGTGTAAAGTAATGTAGTGTAAGTTATTGTAATGTAGTGTAATGTAGTTTAGTGTAATGTAGTGTAAAGTAATGTAGTGTAAGTTATTGTAATGTAATGTAATGTAATTTAGTGTAATGTAGTGTAAAGTAATGTAGTGTAAGTTATTGTAATGTAGTGTAATGTAGTCTAATGTAATGTAGTGTAAGGTAATGTAGTGTAAGTTAGTGTAATGTGATGTAAAGTAATGTAATGTAATTTAGTGTAATGTAGTGTAATGTAATGTAATGTAGTGTAAGGTAATGTAGTGTAAGGTAATGTAATTCAGTGTAATGTAGTGTACGGTAATGTAATTTAGTGTAATGTAGTGTAAGTTAGTGTAATGTAGTGTAATGTAATGTAATGTAATTTAGTGTAATGTAATGTAATTTAGTGTAATGTAGTGTAAGGTAATGTAATTTAGTGTAATGTAGTGTAAGTTAGTGTAATGTAGTGTAAGGTAATGTAATTTAGTGTAATGTGGTTTTCATGCTCAGCTCCGATCGCTTGCCAGTTTTCCCGCTACCGCGGTGTGACTGTCGTGTGTCCCGCTTCGGATTCGCTGCTTTCGGGTTGGCTCTCATTAACAGCCCTCCTGGACGGAGAGAGAGAGAGAGAGAGACTTTTATTGGCACTTCCTGACTAATTAGCGTGTGTGTGTGTGTGTGTGTGTGGGGAGGCATTAGCGTTGGGCGTGTTAGACTGCCGACCGCGCGGAATAACATCTCACTGACGGAGGCGATAAGCTGCCGGAACTTCGGAATCTTTTGGCTTCATCTAAATAAATAAAAAAATAAAAGAAATAAAAATACATTTAAAAAGTTGAGTGCATGTCGTTCTTTCATGGATGCCTATAGCAAGTTTGTCTGAAGCCTTGCTGGTGCCATCTCGTACACAAAGCCAGGAGCGATTAGTCATTGCTGAGGAAATTTTTTGCTGACGAGCTTGAGTTTTCACGATGTGCAAGTTAGCCGGTGGCCCTGAAGTTGTTAATTCTACAGAAAAGCTGGATATCGATACGCCTCATAATACTCACTCCCTCTCTCTCTCTCTTTCTCTCTCTCTCTCTCTCTCTTGCCTGTGTGCACACCGATTTTCTCTGTCAGCAGTGAGAAAAGGGATTGGTTAATAAGTGGGGTCAGAGGTCATTTTCTGGCCATGTCCTATATTGGTGTGAACTCGATGCTATCCGTAGGCTGTGCTTCTAGCATGATGGATTTGTTTTCTCTCTCTTGTGTCGCAGGATGATGATGTCATCAAGGAGATCAACATCACGCATGTGGTCAAGGAGGGTGCGGAAAAAGCTGACGCCTCTCAGTTTGAGCTCCTCAAAGTGCTGGGACAGGGCAGCTTTGGGAAGGTAACACACACGCTCACACACGCACACACACCACACACATGCATTCACACATACGCACACACACACATGCATTCACACATACACGGTCACACACCACACACATGCATTCACACACACGCACACACACACATGCATTCACACATACACGCACACACACCACACACATGCATTCGCACACACGCACGCACACACATGCATTCACACATACACGCACACACACCACACACATGCATACACACACACACACACACACACACACACACAAAGAGTACTGCAACCCTTATGCAGATCACTTGATATGGATGTAAATATCCTCAAATTAAAGTTGACAGTCTACACTTCAACCTCATATTCATTGTTTAATGTTGCATCTAATGTCCTGGATTGTGTGTGTGTACGTGTTTGTGTGTGTACGTGTGTGTGTGTGTGCGTGTCTGTGTCGTGTGCGTGTGCACGTGCGTGCGGGCGCGTGCGTGCGTGTGTGCGTGCATGTGTGCCTGTATGTGCGTGCGTGTGTGTGTGTGTGTGTGTGTGTGTGTGTGTGTGTGTGTGTGTGCGTGCGTGCGTGCGTGCGTGCGTGCGTGCGTGCGTGCGTGCGTGCGTGCGTGCGTGCGTGTGTGTGTGTGTGCGTGTCTGTGTCGTGTGCGTGCATGCGTGCACGCGCGTGCGTGCGTGCGTGCGTGCGTGCGTGCGTGCGTGCGTGCGTGCGTGCGTGTGTGTGTGTGTGCGTGCGTGTGTGCGTGTGTGTGTGTGTGCTGCTCTCCTCCTCCTCCTCTGACGGTGCAGGTGTTTCTGGTGCGTAAAATCACCCCTCCCGACAGCAGCCAGCTGTACGCCATGAAAGTACTGAGGAAGGCCACGCTGAAAGGTACTCTGGGAAGGCCCTGACGCCACCTGGCCGCCTCGCACTCCTCGCCTTCCTCTCTCACTCTTCCTCAAAAAGCACATTTCTACACCCCCTTCCCCCCCTCTCCCCCCCTCCCCCCTACCTCCCTCCGCAGTGATGCGTGTTTGTCGCTAGTTTCTCACACCCATGAGAAAAGAGGAAGTGGCCATTTTGGTTTCTGGGTGTGATGCCTCTCCGGTACTGTTTACCACTGAGGAGCAGGGCTGTGCGGTTCTCTTTTTGATCTTCTTCTACTTTTGTATTTTGTTTTCATCCTCTGCAGTTTTGGGTGAGGGTACCATGCTTGGCCCCCCCCCCCCCTTCTGTGGTTTCTGCTTTTGGCTTCGCCTGCTCGTTCGCCTCTATCTAGTGTAAACACGCCCACAACCGTTAAAAAAAGTTTGTTGCGAGAAAAAACAACAAAAAAACAAAAACAAAAAGGAGATCACTCACTATGTTTTTTTTTTTTTAATTAGTTTTTTAAGGCCCTTCTGAAAATGTGTCCTTACATGAACCCGGTATAGGCGTGTTTGTGTCGCTAATCAACCGCCATTGTTTCAACGCTTCTGTTTTTTAGCGATAATAAAATTAAAGTGTTCTCTGTAAACCTGCAGTGCCACTGCTCCCCCTTTACTCACTTTAATTAAGAAGCCTTTTTTTTGCATCCTGCAATTCAAATAATGGCTATTTGTGATAATAGTTTAAAATAATAGTTAATATAATAATAGTCTAGTAATAATATTCAAGTGTTGTGATTGTTTTAGCTAAGTGTTATTTCGTAATTGCTTTTAATTGATTTGTGGTGTAATTGTGAGTGTAATAATTGCATGTTTGTGGGTTTTAGGTCTGTGTTTATTTTTCAGTAAGTTTTGAAACTTGGCATTTTCCGTAGAGGCGGTCGGGTGTTGATGATAACAAACTTTTAAATCCTGCCCCACAGTGAGAGACCGTGTCAGAACTAAGATGGAGAGGGATATCCTGGCCGATGTCAATCACCCGTTTGTCGTCAAGCTCCACTATGGTGAGCGCGAATTTCAGGGGTCAAAGGTCAAGAGTCGAGGAAGTGAAATTTCTCCAAATGGAAGCAGCTGCATTTTCCTTCCACTGCCCGTCAGTGTTGTGTGTCTGTTTTCTTATCCGATACAGTAAAAATAGTCACTCCCAGCCACCAAAGGGAAAGTGCGAAAGCGGTTGGTTGTTACGTTTCCCAGTTCTCAACCATAATGTAACGCGATCGATAACATCCTGTGGGCTGAAGTGTCCCTCAGAGTTTGCGCATTTCATTGATCTCCTTGAAACACTCACTTTATTGTTCTTTGTATTGTGTGTGTGTGTGTGTGTGTTAGTGATGCTACATACAAATATATGGAATTGGTTCTTCTCGCTGCGTTTAGAATGCTCGGCGTTAACGTTTGTGCGTGGCGTGATGTCACAGATGAGACATTTGCTGATGTATTCCTGTGTGTTTTGTTTGTGCAGTGTGATGTCACAGAGGGGATGTTTGTTGACGTAGTTGTGTATGTTTTGTTTGTGCAGTGTGATGTCACAAAGGGGAAGGTTTTTGACGTAGTCCTGTGTGTTTTGTTTGTGCCCTGTGTGATGTCACAGAGGGGCAGATTGTTGATATAGTTGTGTATATTTTCTTTGTTTGTGATGTGATGTGGTTTGTTCCTCTGGTTTTCTGCAGCATTTCAGACTGAGGGGAAGCTGTACCTCATTCTGGATTTCCTCAGAGGAGGGGACCTGTTCACCAGGTTGTCGAAGGAGGTAGGGCCAGGGGTCCTTGGGGGAGGGGCTGCAGGTCTGGGGGGAGAAGCTAGGCTACTGGGGGAGGAGCTAGGGGGAATGGGAGAGTTCCATACTTTCCTATAGGCTAAATGTTCTCTGAGCTCCATGCTTTCTTTAACCACTGTGTGTGTGTGTGTGTGTGTGTGCATGTGTGTGTGCACGTGTGCATGTGTGTCTGTGTCTATTTCTGCTCCAGGTGATGTTCACAGAGGAAGATGTGAAATTCTACCTGGCAGAGCTGGCCTTGGGACTAGACCATCTACATGGCCTGGGCATCATCTACAGAGACCTCAAACCTGAGAAGTAACTATTACAGTATAACTACACTGCTATTACTGTGGCTCAGAAATCCTGACTCCTGAACTATTACTGAGTTATTACAGTATCACATACCAGTGTGTCTCTACACTGCCATTACTGTTATTACATTACTATAAGCACAGAACTCATCACACCTTCAATGCTATTACTATGTTATTACTTCAATGAACTCATTAGAACTCATCACAACTATTATGTGCTACTGTTATTACAGTGCATAACAACTACACGGCCATTACTGTCATTATCATTATCATTTTATTTCGGTTCAATTTACTCACTAAAGCATCACTTTCAAACCCGTTGTTTTGTTGAAATCAGTCTTTAACGACTTCAACGCGTTCGTACTGCTGCTGTGATGCCGGGGATTGGTTTCTCATAAACTGGACGTTGCGCTGAAATGTGGCCTGCAGTAGTGTAGCAGGGTAAAGACCCTGGGTACGTTAATGGTGTTGGTTTAAATCCTGGGGGGGCACTTGTGTCGTAACCTTAAGTCAAGGTGCTTCGCCTGAAACGCTTCAGTGAAATATTAATCTGTGATAATGGACAGTGTAGAGCGTGCTGTGTGTTGCGTTCAGCTGTGGGTGACGCTGGTTTTCTGCTTCTGTTCTAGCATTCTGCTGGATGAGGAGGGACACATCAAACTCACAGGTCAGCAATAAACCCAGCCCCGCTGCCTGACACGCACATGCATGCACACACATGCACACAAACGCACGCACACGCATGCACACAAACACACGCACACACATGCATGCACACGCATGCACACAAACACACGCACGCACACACATGCACACAAACACGCACGCACATGCATGCACACACATGCACACAAACACACGCATGCACATGCATGCACACAAACACACGCATGCACATGCATGCACATGCATGCACACACATGCACACAAACACACGCACACACATGCATGTACGTGCATGCACACAAACGCACGCGCACGCTCACACATGCACATGAACACACGCACATGCACACGAACACACGCACGCACACGCATGCACACAAACACGCGAACACACGCGCGCACACATACACACAAACACACACACACACACATGCACACAAACACGCGAACACACGCGCGCACACATACACACAAACACACACGCACACACATGCACACAAACACACGCACACACATGCACACAAACATGCGCACACATGCACGCACACACATGCACACAAACATGCGCACACATGCACGCACACACATGCACACAAACACGCACACACATCCACGCACGCACGCACGCACACAAACACACGTACACACGCACACACACACAAACACGCGCATGCACACGCGCGTGCACACAAACACGCACGCACACACATGCACACAAACACGCATGCACACGCTTGCACACACACGCGGATGTGCACGTACATGCACAGATGGACACAAACACATGCACACGCACACGTACACACAACACCGTGTGACTATCTCTGTTCTCACCTTTCCTCACAGAGCAGTTTATTCAACCCCAGTAAACACTCATTATCTCTCACGTTCGTCATCTTTCACATTCAGAGCTGCAGATAACACATTTATCTGAGATCAGCGTGTGTGTTTATTCAGGCTCTATGTAAAGTCATCTCTAGGTCTTCAGCAGAATCATAGAGAGCTCGCACGCACAGCACACACTTTATGCAATCTCGGAGTTCCTCTTAGGCAGTTTAGAGAGTTTGGGAATATTTAAAATGCAGGGGAAATTTGCACATATTTAAAGGGTGTGGGTGTGGGTGCGTGGGAAAGAGGGAGTGTTAGTCACTGAGATATGCATGTGTGGGCGGGTGTGTGGGGGTATGTATGTGTGTGTGTGTTAGAGAGAGAGCGAGAGAGAGAGGGACAGACAGAGCCTTCATTTGTGTTTTTGTACGTATGCATAGAGAAGGGTGAGAGACTTTCAAAAAGAGAGATTTAGAAGACAGTTTTTGTAACAAGAGAGCTTGTGTGCATGTGTATGTGTGCAAAAGCATGTACCTCGTATTAATAGTGTGCTTCCTGTTTTGCACACAGACTTTGGCCTGTGCAAGGAAGCCATCGACCACGAGAAGAAGGCCTACTCCTTCTGTGGTACAGTGGAGTACATGGCTCCTGAGGTGGTGAACCGGCAGGGTCACATCCACAGCGCCGACTGGTGGTCATTCGGGGTACTGATGGTAAGTCGGCAGCGCTGTGAGGAAAAAAGCACATTATCTCATTTCATTGTATGAATGCTTGTATTTTAAAAATATTTTTACTTTTAAGTCTTGCACCATTTCGGATGCCCATTGGATATGGGCTTAAAGCAGGGATTCTCTACCTTTGCTGATTCACAGACCCCACCCAGGGTCAACAGCAACCAGGGTACCCCCATCAATAGTTAAGAAGGGTCATATTTAAGGGTACAAAGGCAGTGCCTCTGGGAATCAAACCTGCAACATTTTATGTATGTTGCACATAATTACCTCCATGTAATAATGCATATCTGTAAGAGGAATTATCGCATGTAAATGTTCAGTGTAAATGTTCAGTGTCCTGTTAGAGGGATTGCGCGCGGGTGTTCACGTCTTTTTGTTTGTTTTCGTTTTCGCAGTTTGAGATGCTGACCGGGTCACTGCCATTCCAAGGGAAGGACCGGAAGGAAACCATGAACCTCATCCTCAAGTAAGATTGGGGGGGGGGGGAGGGGTAATAGGTATGTGGGCGGGGCTGATGGAGGCTTCAGGATACTGGGGGGACAGAGGCCAAAAAGAAAGGAACTGGACTGCTATTCGATTAAACTGCGCTGGGGATAGTCTAATCTGGCTGTTGTGGTCAGTTGTACTGCTGGTTCTCTCTTCTGCCTGATAGTCCAATGTCTACTAATGTCACTGATTGGCCAGAGATTACACTCACCTGGTGCGTCAGGCTTAAATCAGTTCCTGATTGGAGGGGAGGAAAGAAAACCAGCCACACCACTGACCCCTGATGCATATTCTATTGGCTGTTGAAAATTGGGGGTGAGGGGGGGGGGGAGAGATTTCATATGGAGGAGAGTGAAACAAAGGGAAAGATTTGGGATGAAAGTGGTAAAGAAGATGCATGGTTTAGGATGCAGATTGGATGGAAGGATAGAGGGATTTGGGGATGGAGGGTGGAGGGATTTGGGGATGGAGGGTGTAGAGTGGAGGGATTTTGGGATGGAGGGTGTAGAGTGGAGGGATTTGGGGATGGAGGGTGTAGAGTGGAGGGATTTTGGGATGGCGGTTAAAAGATGAGGGAAGAGATGATGGGAAAGAAAATGTCTCCTGCCTTCCTCTGCAGGGCCAAACTGGGCATGCCCCAGTTCCTGAGCGCGGAGGCACAGAGTCTCCTTAGAGCCCTCTTTAAGAGGAACCCCGCCAACAGGCTAGGTGAGTACAGGCCAGGTAGCAGCGCCAGAGCTCACCTGAAACACAGGTAGCACAAAGCAGTGTTCTTAGTTTGTGGAACCCCCACTGTTATTGTTAATGCTAATGCTAACTTTAATGTTCGTATTGGTGTAAATGCTAATGCTTAGTTTAATGCTAGTGTTGGTGTTAATGGTAATGTTAGTGTTAGTGTTAGTGTTGGTGTTAATGCTAATGCTAACGTTAATGCTAGCGTTGGTGTTAATGTTGGTGTTGGTGCTATGCTAGTGTTAATGCTAATGCTAACGTTAATGCTAGCGTTGGTGTTAATGTTGGTGTTGATGCTATGCTAGTGTTAATGCTAATGCTAACGTTAATGCTAGTGTTGGTGTTAATGCTAATGTTTGTGCTGTGCTAGTGTTGGTGTTAATGCTAATGTTTGTGCTGTGCTAGTGTTGGTGTTAATGCTAATGTGAATGCTGTTGTCTCAGCGTCTGGAGCTGACGGAGCAGAGGAGATCAAGCGGCACTCCTTTTTCTCCACCATAGACTGGAATGTGAGTACAGCCGTGCTCCGTCCCTGTGCTGGTTATCATAGCGTCCGTCTCACTGTAGATTAGCCTTCCTATGTCTTTACCAAATAAGGGCATTTCTCATATGCATAACCTCGCCCCCTTCCCTTACTCCTCTCTCTATGCCCTCCCTTACCTCTCCCCCCCTTTCTTCCCACTCTTTTACCTACCCACTCTCTCTCTATCCTCTTCAATCTCTGTACATCCTCTTTCTCTCTTTCCCTCTAATCTTGCCTTCCCCCTCTTCCTCTACTCTCTCTCTTCTCCATCCTTCTCTCTTCTCTCTCTTCCGTTCTCAGAAACTGTTCCGGAGAGAGATCAAGCCCCCTTTCAGGCCAGCAGTGGCACGGCCCGACGACACCTTCTACTTCGACTCCGAGTTCACCTCCCGCACCCCGAAAGGTCAGAGGTCAAGGGAAGGGACTAGTTTCTGAGGCGACTAGCTGCTCGGGCCTACACATGAGTGTATTGATTTTTACCCAAATTCAGCGCAGTAATAAAGCAGCTCTCTGGAGGTTTTGACACGGGCTCAGTCCAGGATATGAAAACTGTTTCCAAAAGGGATTTTGCTTTTGCAGGTAATGCACAGGCATTAGGATCCATTACCTCTCTAACATTTGACCTCATAAAAATTTGATGTGGTTAATTGTCTTAATGTTGCTTTACCACAGACTAAAGCTTGGAGAAGTGGAGTACTGTTCTGTGTGTGTGTGTCTGTGTTACGTTAGTGTGTGTGCGTGTGTGTTTGTGCGTGGACATGCGTATTAGTGTGTTACATTAGTGTATTTGCTTGTGTGTTTGTGTTACATTAGTGCGTTTGTGTGTGTTACAGTACATTACTGTATTTGCATACGTGTGTGTGTGTTACAGTACATTACAGTATTTGCTTACGTGCGTGTGTGTTACAGTACATTACTGTATTTGCATACGTGCGTGTGTGTTACAGTACATTACTGTATTTGCATACGTGCGTGTGTGTGTTACAGTACATTACTGTATTGCATACGTGCGTGTGCGTGTTACAGTGCATTACTGTATTTGCATACGTGAGTGTGTGTTACAGTGCATTACTGTATTTGTATACGTGTTTCTGTTTCTCTCCTCTCTCAGACTCCCCCGGTGTTCCTCCCAGTGCTGGTGCTCATCAGCTGTTCCGTGGATTTAGCTTTGTTGCCACGGCGATGCTGGAGGAGGAGGGGGTGGAAGAGGTGGTCCAGGCCAAGCCTCACCCTGTGGTGCAGGTGTGTGTGCGTCTGTGTGAGTGTGAGTGTGTGTGTATGAGTGTGTGAGGGTGCGAGTGTGAGGTGTGTGTGTGTGTGTCTGTACGTACGTACGAGTGAGAGCTCGAGTGTGCGTGTGCAGATACGCTCTCAGAAAAAAGGTTTCAAATGCTTGTCATTGGGTTACCTTATATGTACAGAAAATTGTACCCCTGGCTAGCAATACATTCAACTCATTTTTATCTTATTTGCTTGTGCTAAAAAGTACCCAGGTAGACCATTATTGTACCTTCAGGGTGCACTTGGGAAATGAATTTGTTCCTCAAAGAACCAGAATGTACCTCTACTGTACCTGTCTGTGTGCATGTGTGTGTGTGTGTGTGTGTGTGTGTGTGTCTGTGTGTGCGTGTGCGTGTGTGTGTGTATGTGTGTGTGTGTGTGCCTGAGAGTGTGTGAGTGTGTATGTGTGTGTGTGTGTGTGTGTGTGTGTGTGTGCCTGTGAGTGTGTGTGTGAGTGTGTATGTGCAGTGTATGTGTGTGCCTGTGAGTGTGTATGTGTGTGTGTGTGCCTGTGAGTGTGTGTGTGTGAGTGTGCATGTGCAGTGTATGTGTGTGCACAGCCTTCAGATCCATCTCTGCAGTTCTGCATCTGCATGCAGTAGCAGGCCTGCTTCCTGACCTTTGCCCCCGTGGGGCTGTATTTAGTCACCAGGTCTCCCGCTGTAGTGTCCAGCGTCTCCCTGGGCTCTGCTGCGTCTGACCAGGTCTCAGGCTCAGCTTTCAGATGATTAGCTGCATGCGGTTATGCGCAATCACGTTTATAAAGAAGTGGGGAAGAGCTGTTCCACATGCAGCCACTAGATGGTGCTGCAGTCCCATTTATCTGCCTCACTCTTTGTCGTGGAAGATTGATAACTCTGTGGTTGCTCTTGTGGCGCTATTGTTAATGGTGAGTGTGTAATTATTATGGAACCAGCTGTTAATCAAGCTGTTGAAATGGCACTAAATATTGTGTGTTTGTGTTGATATGATTACAGTTTATGGATGTGTGTAATGTTTGCGGGTGTTAAAAAAATACTTAGTAGTGTTGTGTATGTTTAGGCTTTTCGGTAGTTCATGGGAGTTTGTATTCTCAGCCCCAGATATTCTCTAGACCATCTGGAAAGGAACGTCACTGTTTGTGAAACTATAACCTGAATGGTTTGAGCAAGTGCATTGTACGTGTAGGTATGAGAATGGCTTATGGTGATGTGTCGTGTTCCGCATGTCTAGTTGTGTGAGTAGTGTACTGCATGTGTATTTGTGTGAGCAGTCTATTGCGTGTAGTTATTTGAGTAATGTTCAGTTTTGAGAGTGCTTTATGGAAGTGTGTGTAGTGTATGTATGAGAATGGCTTAGATGTGTTTGTGTGTGTGTGTGTGCCCGTAATGTACAGTATGTTTAGCTGTCATTATTTCCTGTTTTTGTGTGTGTGAGTAGCAGCTTCACGGAAAGAACATAATCTTCAGCGATGGCTACGTGGTGAAGGAGGACATCGGCATGGGTTCGTACTCCGTGTGCAAACGCTGCGTACACAAAAGCACCAACACGGAGTACGCCGTCAAGGTCGGAACCCCCTTCCTCCTCCGTTTCTCTGTTCCTTCCTTTCTCTTTCTCTTTTTTCAACATTACATTAGGGTTGCGTGTTTTTTGTCACACCCAGTGAACAGGAGATTCTATACATTCCTCTGAAAGACATGTATGCTACATTAGGTATACTCCTGCTATTGCCCTTGACCAAGGCACTGGCTCCTCAGAATTAGAGTTGGTCCCCGGGCGCTGCACTGTGGCTGTCCACTGCCCCTCAGTAGCTAGGATGGGTCAAATACCGAGGACAAATTGCCCCACGTATTTCAGGAGTCCCATATCAGTACCTTTATAGGTGTCTAGGGTGTGGATTCAATCAACATTTTTTCCTTGTTTTCACTCACAATTGAATGCAAGTATACATTTTTTTTGTCCTTCTGAAAGCAAACGTACTGCAGTTTGGCAAGTTCATTTTAGCAATCACTGAAGTCAAACTGTGTTTGTGAGGAGGTAAAACTGTGCCCATTTTCTCTGTCACAGGTGATTGACAAGACAAAGACCGACCCGACAGAAGAGATAGAGATTCTGCTGAGATATGGTCAACACCCCAACATCATCACCCTAAAGGATGTGAGTACTGACTAATCAAAGCACCTGAACCGCTGTGCACTAATGCTAATACTACTGCTAATCAACAAATATCTCCCTCAGAAACAAATACAGTTCTACCAAACACTCCCTACCCCCATCCCTAAATGCTAGTGCTTATCCAAAACAACATCTTCACCCCAAAAGAAGTTTAGACGTTGATCTCACAATTTCTAAAGTCATGATAAACCTCAGACTACACGTGTATCCTTTTGGTTAAATTTTTTACTGTGGTACAGTACAGGAATGAACTGGCAGTGCAGTATGCAACTGTTGAAAGATTAAAGTTAAGCTCAACACGAATGGCTTCCCCACTAGAATAATTACAACACAACAGCACCTATCAATACAGTGAAGGATTGTGCGCAAATTCTGGGTGTCACACTACAGAGAAGATCTCGGAAGAAGTACAAAGAAGGGCAACTAAATTGGTTCCTGGCATGAAATGCAAAAGTCATGAGGACAGACTTTGCAGACACTTCATGTTTAGCAAAAAGGGGAAGACTAACTGGGAATTGAATTTAGGTATTTGAACTCCTACAAGGCTGAGTTCTGTCAGCAAAACAAGGGAACATAGGTTAGAATTAGCAGTTAAAGATAAAACTTGCATCGATATCACTGTTGTTTTTTTCGTTGTTGTTGTTTTGTTTTTTGAGTTGTCAGCTGAGAGTGTGGAGCGCGTCGGTTCGTTTAGCAGAGGCTGAAATCCTTGACTTGCTCAAGCCCAGGCTTGACATGGTGCTGGGCGCTGAATTACCCCCGTGGGTTGCTCTCATTGTTAGACAAGATTTATTTTTATTATTATGCATCCTAGTTGGGGATCAATCTGGGGCAGTAGTGTCCTTGGATAATTTTAAATCTGTTGTCTGCAGTGCTGTGATTGACGAGTGCAATTCTGTTTTATTGTATTGTATTTTGTGGGGTGCTATAATTGACTTTGCACGAGTGCTTTCTGTGCTTTATTGTACTGCTGTGTGTGCCTATACCTTTTTACCTCCGCCAAGGAGGTTATGTAATGACGTCAGTTCATCCGTCCATTCGTCCGTCTGTCTGTCTATTCGTCAGTGACAGACATATCAGGAAACTTAATGGTTGGATTGCCATGAAATTTGCTGTTGCACATTCATGTTTCCAACAGGAAGAAACCAATTGATTTTGGTGACCCGATGACCTTCTCTTTAGAGCCACCATCAGGCCAAACTTTCCAATTTTGTTAGACATATCTCAAAAAGTAATGACACGATTGCCCTGAAATTTTCCACGCACATTCATGTTCCCAGGAGGAAGAGACCTATTTATTTTGGTGACCCCATGACCTTTCCTCTAGTGGCACTGTCAGGCCAAACATCTCCAAATTAATTTCTGGATTAGCTGTGCACATTGATGTCAGGGAAAAATAGTTGTGTTTTGGCAGAGGACTGCTGAGTGCATTCTTTCTAGTTTGTACTGCATTTTCTTTCTCTTTTTTGCCAGCTATCCCACTTTAAAAAGAGATTTTATCTCATGGGATCTCTTCGTTACATACAAGTTTTCCAAAAAATCGTTTGGCAGCTGATTTTTGTAGCCGGTAATTCAGTTCAAATCTGATCTGAACCACCGCTATGGTGATACCATGCGGTAATTGCCAGTAATTAAATTCTGTTTAATTATGGTGAGAGGCCAATCATGGGCTTCATCTAATCTAGCAAAAAATATCACATTAACTGAATGGATTTAGGCTACTCTATTCTGACAATGCAGGACCCAACAGCATCTCCTGGAAATGTCTTTTCTTGATTAAGCTGAAATTTCTCTTTAACGTTCTGACGGATGTAATCAATTGGTCAAAAACTGCAAGTTTACACAATATTATGTAAATCCATGACTGAGTTAACAAATTGCATCACTTAATTTTAATAGCCAAATGGGATTCACTGTATCTTTTTGCATAAGTAATTTCTCCTTGCAAGCAGCCTTCATATTTTCTATTGTAAGCATCACAGATGTCATAAAACTAGCAAAGATTATGTTTGTTACTAAATGTTTATCTTGTGACATTCAGAATAAATGTTGTAAAGAGACGACAACATAACGATCATTTTCATCAGTTTTTCAGCTTCGATCTTAAAATTAATATTTAAAATATTGATGTTTTTACTTTCATAATAAGCGTGCCTATTGTAATGTCTGTTACAGCATGAATAGGCATGACTTTTCTGTTATGATAACAGTGAAAACTACCAAACTACTAACCTTCGCATATCTCTGTCATGTTAATACAAACGCTGCTGACGCAGACCCTGCTAAATCTTCCTTCATTTGCATACAGTTAGTAAATGTTAAATCAGGTATTGCAATGGATGAGTTGGTAATGAGTGCACATCAGGTGGCGGTACAAGGTTGCATCGCCATCTTTCTGCTGGAGGATGGAATTACACCCTGTAAATCCTGGCTCTTGCCTGGAAGCTCTGTGCCGACCTGCTTTTTACGCAAACATGCACTATTTAAGTAACCGTCAGCTATCTTGTTTATTTTTTTCAAACTACGGAGATTATTTAAAACATCCGGGCGTCTCGGCGAACAACGCGACTCCCGGCGAAAAACAGGCCCCCGAAGCAGCGAGGGGCCTCGTTAGCTCGCGGTTGGCGGGACGGCGTTTATCTCAACGTCTCATTAGCCAGAGCAGCCTGCTGAGGAAGAAAGACACACCGGGGGCTTCCTCGTTTAGCCAAGAGACTGCGGGCGGTGGGGGGAGCGGGCTAAGCTTTGGCTAATGAAGGCGGGATTTGTAAAAAAAAAAATCTATATAAATAAAAATGGCGAAATGTACACAGATAGACAAATAGAAGCAGAAGGGATGTGGGGGCGAGGGGCCGTCTGGAAAAGCTTGTTTGTTAGCGGCATGGTCGCCGTGGGAGATCCAGAACGAGCTAATCCATGCGGAGAGATGTTTGATTAGGCTGTGAGCCGTTATCTCATTACTCCATTGTGTGTGTGTGTGTGTGTGTGTGTGTGTGTGTGTGTGTGTGTGTGTGATGGAAGTTTTGGGGTGTCTTGTGAGAATTGTGGTAGTGTTGGGTGAAGCTGACCTGAGCGGCGTGGTTCAGTTTGTGTTTGTGTGCGATTGAGGTTGACCCCACCCCTCTCCCTGTGCCCCCCCCCCCCCCCCCAGGTGTATGATAATGGGAAGCAGGTGTATCTGGTGACAGAGCTGATGAGGGGCGGGGAGCTCCTGGACAGGATTCTCAAGCAGAAGTTCTTCTCTGAGCGTGAGGCCAGCGCTGTCCTCTACACTATCACCAAGACTGTGGAGTACCTGCACTCTCAGGGGGTAATTACAACCTTATTATCTGCTTATAACAGCCTTATAACAGCATTATTATAGACTTGGAATACCTGTACTCTCAGGGGGTAATTACAACCTTATTATCTGCTTATAACAGCCTTATTACAGCCTTATTACAGACTGGGAATACCTGTAATCTCAGGGGGTCATTACAACCTTATTTTCTGCTTATAACAGCCTTATTACAGACTGGGAATACCGGTACTCTCAGGGGGGAATTACAACCTTATTATCTGCTTATAACAGCCTTATAACAGCCTTATTACAGACTGGGAATACCTGTAATCTCAGGGGGTCATTACAACCTTATTTTCTGCTTATAACAGCCTTATTACAGCCTTATTACAGACTGGGAATACTGGTACTCTCAGGGGGGAATTACAACCTTATTATCTGCTTATAACAGCCTTATTACAGCCTTATTATAGACTGGAGAATACCTGCATTCTCAGGGGGTAAGTGCCCGATACACTGTTATTACATACTTCTTCCCTCTTCTCCTTTCTTTCCTTTTATCCTTCCCTTCTCTCTCTCCCTCCCCCCTCTCTCTCTCTCTCTGTCCCCCCTTTCTCCCTCCCTCCCCCCCTCACCCTCTCTCTCTCTCTGTTCCCACTCCCTCCCCCTCCCCCTCTCCCCCCTTTGTCTCTCTCTCTGTCCCCCTCCCTCTCCCACTCTCTGTCACCCCTCTCTCCCTCCCCCCTCCCTCTCTCTCTCTGTTCCCCCCCTTCCCTCCCGCCTCTCTCCCTCTCTCTCTCTGTCCCCCCTCCCTCCCTCTCTCCCTCTCTGTCCCTCCTCCTTCCCCCCTCTCCCTCTCTCTCTCCGTCCCTCCCCCCTCTCTCTGCAGGTGGTGCACAGGGACCTGAAGCCCAGTAACATCCTGTATGTGGACGAGTCGGGGAACCCCGAGTCCCTGCGGATCTGCGACTTCGGCTTCGCCAAGCAGCTGCGCGCAGACAACGGGCTGCTCATGACGCCCTGCTACACCGCCAACTTCGTGGCCCCCGAGGTGAGTGCCCCCCCCCCCCTCCCCGTCCCACGCACAGGTGCCGAAAAACCCCTCACCTTCTGTCTGTCTCCATGCTGATGGAGGTGTGTGTGTGTGTGTGTCTGTCTGTCTGTCTCCATGCTGATGGAGGTGTGTGTGTGTGTGTGTGTGTGTGTGTGTCTGTCTGTCTGTCTGTCTCCATGCTGATGGAGCTGTGTGTGTGTGTGTGTGTCTGTCTGTCTCCATGCTGATGGAGGTGTGTGTGTGTGTGTGTGTCTCTGTCTGTCTGGCTGTCTGTCTCCATGCTGATGGAGGTGTGTGTGTGTGTGTGTGTCTCTGTCTGTCTGGCTGTCTGTCTCCATGCTGATGGAGGTGTGTGTGTGTGTGTCTGTCTCCATGCTGATGGAGGTGTGTGTGTGTGTGTCTGTCTCCATGCTGATGGAGGTAGGTGTGTGGGTGTGTGCTGATAGCTGTGTGTGTGTGTTCTGATGGAGGTGTGTGTGTGTGTGTATATATATATATGTGTGTGTGTGTGTGCTGACGGAGGTGTGTGTTCTCTCAGGTACTGAAGAGGCAGGGGTATGATGAGGGCTGTGACATCTGGAGTTTGGGGGTCCTGCTCTACACCATGCTGGCTGGGTACGCACCACAGAATTAGTGTTCTTATTGTTTTTGTTGTTGTTGTTATTACTATTATTATTATTATTATTATTATTATTATTATTATTATTATTAATAATAATAATAATAATAATAATAATAATAATAATAATAATAATGGTACTGTTATTATTATTATTGGTGTTATTATTATTATTATTATTATAAAATAGACCTTATCATTGAAGTAGCAATACCTAATGACCTAATAATGGAACAGAAAAACTTTCTAATTCTAAATAATATGATCATTATAATAATAACAGGAATAAGGAGAGCTGTAATAATCATAATAATCGTGGTGCACTCGTCCGCACCGCGCCCCCCCCCCCCTCACAGATTCACGCCATTCGCCAACGGCCCAGAGGACACGCCCGACGACATCCTCAGCCGAATCGGGAGCGGGCGCTTCACGCTGAAGGGCGGGAACTGGGACACCATCTCGGACAGCGCCAAGGTGGGCGGAGCCCCCCCTGGTGGTTGGGGTCGGCAGTGCAGGAGCGGGAACAACAGTGGTTTTGGGTGGTGGGGGGGGATGGGGACGTGTGGAATGAGTCGGGTGACTGGAGGCCTGCTTTCAGCGAAGCCCAGAGAACTTCTAGAACGTAGAACTCCAGTTGCTGAAGTGTGTGTGTGTGTGTGTGTGTGTTCGTGCATGGGTTCGTGTGTGTGTGCACACATTTCCATTTGCATGTATACTTGTGACTGCACTTCACTGCACTAGAATGCGTCTTCATCCTAGTACTCTTTGTTCAATCTCATGTTCTCTCTCTCCCTCTCCTTCTCTCTCTCTTTCTCTCTCCCCCTCTCTCTCCCTCTCTGTCTCTCTCTCTGTCCCTCCCCCTCTCTCTGTCTCCCCTCCTCCCCCCCTCTCCCTCCTCCCCGTGTAGGAGCTGGTGTCGAAGATGCTGCACGTCGACCCTCACCAGCGGCTGACCGCCATGCAGGTGCTGAAGCACCCCTGGATCGTCCACCGCGACAAGCTGCCCAACAGCCAGCTCCAGCACCAGGACCCCAAGCTCGTCAAGGTACCCGTTCCCCAGGCTTCGTCTGAGGCCTAGCCCTCTGGTCCCTGAGGTCTGTCAGACCAAAATCAAAAGGATAAATCAGAAGAAAATATAAATTCCTACAAACAATAAATCCTTGTTTGGTCAATCATTTATATTACAACAGAAGTTTGGCTGCATTTATAATGTCTGAATGGCAGTCCTCTCTGTACTGTGAACCTTAAGTTATTGTTTGGACATGTGTTTGTTACTGCATTATAGCAGTGCATTTATAAGCATTTATATCCAGAAATCCAGTATTTTTTTTTGTTTGAGTCTGAGTCCCTGACCACCCGGTGTGCTCTGACCCATCCTGTCCACCAGGGGGCGATGGCGGCCACGTACTCGGCGCTGAAGAGCTCGGTGCCCACGCCGCACCTGAAGCCCATCGAGTCGTCCATCCTGGCCCAGCGGCGGGTGAAGAAGCTGCCCTCCACCTCCCTGTAGAGGCCCCCCCCCCCGCGACGCAGAGACCGCCAGGCCCGCGCCATCCGGGCCAGCGTTGCCATTGGCTCCCTCCTCTGACCGGAGCGCCGCGGGCAGCCAATCACAGCGGGCCGAGATCAAGACGTGACTTCGGGGGGGTGGAGGTGGGGGTAGGGGTAGGGGTAGGGGGCGGGGGAGCATCCACGATTGCAGAACTTTTTCGACTAGAGGTGTACGTGTGTGTGTGTGTCTGCGTGCCTGCGTGCGTGTATGTGTGCGTGTGTTCGGCTGTGTTTGTATGGCTGCGTGTGTCTGCATGCGTGTGTGCGGTACATGCACGTGTGCGAGTGCACGCGTGTTTGCGTGCGTGTTAGACAGAGACTGCCCGCGACAGTAAAAGTAATTAAAAGAATACATTTAAAATGTCCGGCACGGGCATTCTACTCGCCGCACTGGGGGGCCAGTGCGTTTGGCATTGTTAATATCTGCTTCTTCAAAGAGACTGCAATATTTTGTCGTTTGAAAGCCAGCTGCACGTCTGTGTGTTTTAGTATCTTCCCCCCCCCCCCCCGCCCCCCTTTTCAAATTGATCAGCTTTAAGTGTTTGTACCGCTAACTTTAGATTCACTTGCACCTGCTCCTAACCTGTGCAGGGTATGACCGTTTATTGCATCATGGCTATCTCCTGGCTATTTGGTTGCCGGGGAAACCAGCATCCTCCAGGTAGCCTTGGCGGGGGAATACGTGCACAGCGGACATCGTTATCAAATCACCTTTTTACGGAGCTGTCGGGTGCGACAGCTTTTTCGGTTCTTCAGAGAGGAATCGGTCACTGTTGCATGATGGGAAACTGAGTCTTGAGAAAGGGAAGACCTGTTGAAGACTTGATTTTTGCGTAGTACACCGTTACTTTATGTTCACCCTCTGTTGCTATTCTCACAATGCTGGCTCTCACAATTGACAGTTTAAAACATGTTAAGTATTTTTGATGTAAAAAAAAGAAAAAAAAAGAAAGACAGGCAGAAAAAATAAAAAGTAAATATATATATATGTATATGTTAGAAAGACCTGACCTCGAGTCATGCGTTGGAGATTTCTTTTGGAAATTTTGCGTTTGCATTTAACGTTTTTGAATTTCGTTGCTTTTTGTTTGTTGTCTTGTTCTTGTTTTGTTTTTTGTTTTTTTGTTTTTTTATGCATGTAATGCATCGATAGAGTGCTCATCTGTAACAGCAGACGGGATAATCATAGTGAAATAATGGTGGGGTTTTTGTTCTTTTGGGTGTTTTTTTGTCTCTTACACTTTTCTGTGTGTAAATGTCAAGTATTGTGGGAGCTGGCTGATTGTAACCTCAAATGCACTCCTAATCATCTGAATAAAAAACAAAAAGAAATTTATGAAAAAAAAGAAAAGAAAAAAAAAGATTTTTCAGTACCTTAAAGGGACATTGAGACCATGTTGCTGGCGCTTGTTGGTCTGTGTTTCGGTCGCCATGGTGAATGTCAGTTACAGCACACCTCCCCAGCTTTACTGCGTTTCGGGGCAAAATCGGGTTCTCGGGTTGGACAGCGAACCAAAGAGGGCAACATTACACTGTTCAAAAGGAACTGGAGAGCCAGAGTCATCCAACCACACCCCCTTATCTCTGTCAAGACCCAAAACAAAGCAAAAAAAGGGGGGGGGGGGGGGCTTGAGTTGGTGAGTTGAGTTGGGCAACACTGACAAATTAAATGGTCACCAATGTGGGGCGGAGCCTCTGGGTTGACAGTTACACCATCGCCACGCATACCTGGATCACCAGGCTCTCCTCAGCCAATTACCATTCTGTGCATTTCAACCAATCAGCACTGTGCCATGGACAGAGCAGTAGCACTGAAACGGACGATGTCCTGGAGTTCAAAACCTTTATAGTAAGTGTACATGGATCAGAAGGAGAAAATGGCGCCATGTAGAGGTTTATATACATATATATATATATATATATATATATATACACACGTATGAAAGTATAAGGATCGGTAAATGTTGACTTGGCCCAAGATTCCTTTTGGATGCTTTAACTGTTCCTTCCTCTTTTCTCCTCTTGGGTTTTCGGTTTTGTCTTTAACTTTTTTTTTTTTTTTGCACGAACCTTCTTGTTATCTTTCGTCTTCGTGTAAGACCGAGTTATTTTAAAAAATGGTGACTGGTTACAGACTCTTTTTTTTTGTTTTTGTTTTTCTTTCCTCTTTTTCTCCTCACTGTTCTGCTGGTTATGATCTCTGGAAGTTGTTCTTGTTTGTGATTTTTTCTTACTCTAGAGCTGTTACTTATTTGGATGTATTTGAACAGGACTGTTAAAAAAAAAAAAAACCACTTCTGTGTTTTTTTTTTTTTCCTCCTTGCTTTGTGCCCATTGTGTTTATCATGTCAGCAGTGTTGGTTCTGGTTATGGCTTTGTGCGTATGTGTGTGTGTGTGTGTGTGTGTGTGTGTGGTGTTGCCAGGGAGAAGGGTTTTGCTGGGGGAGGGGGAGAGAGCGACCGGTGATGTTCACCTTTGCTCACTGCTGTTATTCCACAGGGTCGATTGACCCTGAGATGCCTTTCTATTAAAAAAAGCTTTCTTTCCTCTGATTCCTGAATGTGCTCTTTTCTCTTTTCTGTTTCCGCCTGCTGTGGCGTCCTGTGCTCACTGTACAGCCAACCTAATTTCTGTTACCCTATCAGTGCCCACTTCCAAGCTGGGCCCTGGGTACTGTGGCTCACCTCTGCACTGGGGCCCAGCTCCACCCTGGGGCCCACCTCCACACTGGGGCCCAGCTCCGCCCTGGGGCCTACCTCCGCACTGGGGACTAAGGACCCATCACCAGCATACAGTATCTCAACATCACCAAAGCACCGCACCTTTGATTTGTGTGGAACTTGCCACAAAACATTTCACTGTCTGAAATGGAACAGGAGGCTTTCGAAAACACAATGCCATTAAAGACGGGGACAAACCTGTTTTCCGCCTGTGGATTATGAGCCATTTATTCTTAAGCAGCGGTGTGAATGTGGAACAAATGAGGTAAAACGGGATCACTTTGTGCTCTTTGTGCCGCAACAACTGCCCTCTGGTTATTCCACGAAAAGCTGGTGCTTTGGGTCAGCACAGGATTTTAATTACACTAAAATGGCTCGGGGATAGGGGTGGGGTGGGGGGGGGGGTATTATGGACTCCAGACAGGTACAGAGGCTTATGGGGGAAAATGGCGGAATGAGATAGATCCTCTGTCCTCGGATTAGACGTTTATGATCAGAAGTGTGGGTCAGGGATTACCCACCCAGTTTTAAACAGAACTTCTATTTTCAGCCAATGAAATTCTTTTAATGTAGCCCTACATTCTTGGTTAGTAACATGCTTCCTTAAAATGTCACAGAGTACTACAGGAATGATTTTAATTTTTAACAACTATTTGCGCATTTGAAACGCGGCTGTAGGCATACGGGGTAAGGGGGTAGCTAGTCTGTTCTCTAATGTTTGCAAACAAACGAAAACTTTCTGTTCCCCAAGAATGTTTGCCAACCTTTAGCCAACATTCACAGCTAGTGCAGAAGGAGAAGACACCGTGTGAATCAACAATGGTTGGCCCATTATAATTCATTTGAAATTAATTTAACATTTGTTCTTAATTTTCAGAAACAAATCCAGTTATAATCCTCTGTGAAATTTCCTCCCCTTTGTCATCGTGTACATTTTAATTAAATTTCCATATTAGGGAGATAACATCTGAAGCTTTGATTTTTAATCATTAAAGAGTAACTTGGGGGTGTGGTGGTGAGGGGAGGGGGTGGGGGGACACTGACTGGAGGTTGGGTTTGTGAGTTCAGGATTTTATCGTAATGGCTATTCTGGGAAGACTTGCTTGCCTTCCTATACCAGAGTCGTCTTGGCTCTTAATAAATAAGAATCTGAAAAAAAAAACACGTTTTCAACAGTCAAAAATGCCAAGTTACTCACACATACAAACCACTATAAGTCATTACCACTTGCAAAATCTCGGTCTGCCATTATAAGTACTGATATCAAAATTATGGCAAGTTACAATAAAGGATATTGGCTATCTTATGTAACACAAAGGAAACATGCTGTATTCCAAAACAATGCTGCTACCCAGTGCTTCCTAAATTATTTCAAGTAACTTGGCCATGTGTTTTTGCATCTCACCATGTGAAGAGAATGTGGTCATTCAAAGCATACGAGTCACATCGAAGTGTGAAATGGCAATTATATACATTTATAGTGGGAAGAATGTTGCTGAATAATTTCAGCTTTTTTACACCAACGTATATTTTTTTTTTTTGTAATGACATGACAAATTAGGAAGGCCAAAATAAATTAAAAGATAATTTTAAAAAAATATATATCTTTTTTTCCCAGGATGAAAAATATATGTCTCGCTGTGCAAGGTGGGGCGGAGCTTACGAGCTGTCAATCATGAGCATCCTCCCGGGCTCCAGTGATCGATAGCGCTGAGAGCTGAGCACTGCAACTGAGAGTGCCGATGAGTCTGTGGTCCGCCCGGGGGGGCGGGGGGGGGGGGGGGGGGGTGTGGAGGCTCCCCCCTGCCCCCCTCACCAGCTTTGCCCGAATCCAATTACCCTGACCTGGGGGGGGGGGACGGCTGCAGAGAAGCATATTTCCTTTCATTAATGAAATTACAGAGCGCCAGGACAGATTGTTCCGGGTAACAGAGACAAAAAACCAAACGCACGCCAAAAAAATAAAAAAAAAAAGCTTGCATGCGGGGGTTGGGTCATGGGAACATGCAAAGATCAGAAAAGAAGTAAAAACCTGCACACTCAAGCTAGACGCTCCAAAAAATAAATGATTATTTTTTTTAAGTTTATTTTTTTACCATTTAGCATTTCGAACACATGGGCCCTCCTCAGAACACTGGTTGCTATTCAAACGTGTCAGTTTATTAACTTTTATAACATTCTATAAAAGTCTCCCATTGGTGCGCTCCTCCCACGTAGGCTTCAAAGAGCGATGCATAAACCACACATCATGATGTTTTGGTGATTATACAAGTTTTAAACTGACCTGTCTGAATAGCAACCGGGGTTCTGATGAAGACTCATGTAGTCGAAATGTTAACCCACCACATGGAAAAAAAACAACAACTATTACTTCTTTTTCGGAGCGTCTAGCGAGTCTTTTCTTTCCAGATTGTTCCGGGACCATGGTTTAAAAATAGGCGCACCCCCCCCCCCCTTCCACCCAGAATGAACATTTGTCCTTCACTGAATAAATGCAAGCTAAACACATTTCTTCAGAAATTGAGTCTGGTGAGTTACTTTTTGTGATCACAAAGCTTGTTTGAGAATTTATTTTTTGCTTTTAATCGTTTAAGGCAAAAGTTAATTGAATCTTAGCCAAAGTTAAAACAAAAGGTTGCCAGATTGCGCACAATTGGCAGTGATGGCCCGTGCTTGTGTTTTCTGGTAAAAGGGAGAGCAGTGTCTTCTGGGAAGAGCTTCCTGCACAATGTGACCTGACTCCTTTTCTATTATTGGCTGACTAGACTGCACCAGATCAGCAAGACTGAGACTCACAGAGACACACACACATACGCACACACACTCACACAGACACATGCCTGCACACCCATACACACACACACATACACACACACACATACACACACAGACACACACACACACACATATACATACACACACATACACACACACACATAGCTCATACACACAGACACACACACACACATATACACATACACATACACACACACAGCTCATACACACACACACACACACACACACACATACACACACAGCTCATACACACGGACACACACACACCCATACACACACACACAGCGCATAGCAGATGGTTATGGGACGTCCTGAAGTGCAGAGCTGAGGCTTTTTTGGCTGGAGCCACACAGACAGAAAAGGGGTGCATCAGCAGTGCTCCTGTTCAGCCTAAACCAGAGGGGTTATGAATGTTCCTCTGTCACAGGACGGTGAGATCAGAGGGGTGCGAGCGCTCCTGTATCCCGGGATGGGATGGTGTAATCTGACACCTCCACTGGCACGCAGAGCAGGGCACCTGTGCCCTCTTCTCCTGTTTCCTTGACGATATTTGCCAAGGTTATCCAGGCTAGCCTCAGCAACACGGGACAGACAACCTGCTACCCCCCCCCAAAAAAAAACTCAATTACACCACTATCACCCCCCTCCCCCCCTCCGAATTCTGAATTACACATGCCCCCCCTAGGTCTTCTCTCCAGGCTCCCTGATGATGTCATTCTTTCAAGACTGGTCAATGGCTGCAGAGATAGAAACAGCAGTTTGAGGGCAGACATTCAGCAGCCTGTGTGTGTGTGTGTGTGTGTGGTGCATATGTGTGTGTGCGTGTGTGTGTGTGAATGTGTGTGTGTGTGTGCGTGTGTGTGTGTGAATGTGTGTGTGTGTGGGTGCATGTGTGTGAATGTGTGTGTGCCTGTGTGTGTGTGTGTGGGTGCATGTGTGTGAATGTGTGTGTGTGTGTGTGCGTGTGTGTGGGTGTGTGGGTGAATGTGTGTGTGTGTGTGTGTGTGTGTGTGTGTGTGAATGTGTGAGTCAGTGCACGTGTGTATTTTAATGATATCTGTAATGGACGAGGCAACTAATAAGTAATGGATCATTAATCAGTGGAGAAAAGACAGGCATCTACAGTGCACTGATTCCCCTGGGAAAGGGCTAGAACACCACAAAACCACACCAGTACTCAGGGCTGTCGCTAGTGGGGTGACAATGGTGATGATTCAAAACAAATTTTTAAAAAATCTGGGATTGGGGGGCTGAGCAATATTTTTTCAGGGGCGCCAGAATTCCTAGGTACGCCCCAGCCGGTAATCACACATTATTATTCAGGAAAAGCCAAAACCCTCCTCCCTTTACCCCCCCCCCCCCCACCCCACCCCCCACCCCACATTCATCTGTCTGTTTGTTCAGCAGAAACTAACAAAAAACTACAGGGAAAAGGGAAAAGATAAAAAGACAAAACAAAGTGCAATATAACAGGAGGGACTATCTAGCCGTAATGGTCAAAGCCAAGTGCATTCAATCAATAGCTCTTTAGCTCATTAACCACCCCCCCCCCCCCAGCTTCACATGCACCGTAAAAAAAACAAAAAACTCCACATTTCATCGGATGGCTTGTGTAAACGGAGGCTGCACGGTTTCTGAGTACCAGTGATGTAATGTTTGCAGATAAAACGTCTGTTCGCCCCACCCCTGGCACCAGAGGTGAAGGCTTTTAGAAAAGGTTATTTGAAGAAATGTTTTTTTCCCCCTCACCCTGTCGCTATCCCGCAGCACATACACACACACACACTCTCACGCACACACACACACACACAGACACACACGCACACACAGACCCTCACGTACACAAACACACACACACATGCACGCACACACACACACTCACATACACACACACACACACACGCACACTCACATACACACACACACACACGCACACACACACTCACACACACACAGACACAGACACACACTCACACACATACACACACACACACACACACACACTCACACACACACAGACACACACTCACACACATACACACACACACACACACACACACACGCACACACTCACATACACACACACACACGCACACACACACTCACACACACACAGACACAGAGACACACTCACACACATACACACACACACACACACAGACACACACACACACACACGCACACACACACACGCACACACACTTACATGCACGCACACTAACACACAGACACACACACACGCACACACATACTCACACACACACGCACACACACTTACATGCACACACACTAACACACTGACACACACACACACACACACACACGCACACACACTCTCAGCTCAGTGCTTCAGCAGTCCTGGCTCTGCCACTGGCTAACATCGTTACGGGAGTCAATAATCGCCCAGACTGCAACGTTAGCGGAAAGAAAGGATAGCGCTACCTCTGGTTTTTTTTTTTCTTTTTCCTTTTTTTTTTTTCCGTAGTCATTGTTGAAAGGAGGATGCTTACAGTTTAAGAAACCTTTTATCCGGTGCTTTTATGAGATCCCAGAGATTTGACATTACAGATTCTTTACTGAGAGAAGGGAGAGTGTTCAGCGGTGTGGGGGGGGTGGGGGGGGGGACCTGTAGCACGCGAGAACGTTCCTCGGCCTTCTCGCTGACAGAGCCACATCGATTGAACCCGTTCACCGCGAAGAACCATCGCCGGTTTTTTTCCGCTGGCCGCCCACGCGTCACGTGTCCCAACACGTCTGGCCACCCAGATGGGAAATCAACGCAATTAAATGAGAATAATAACGAAAAAAATTACACACACACACACACGCACACACGCAGCGCTTCACGCGTCAGCCTTAACGTCTGACACCTATCAACACGAAGAGCGCTGGGGACAGACTTTGGGAAGGTGTTAAGTCCGTGACACAGCCCCCGAACCTTCGTACCTGGCACCTACGCACTTTCAGCGTGAGCTGGGAAGGATTTCTGACAGATTCAGCCGCGTCACTGAATCGTCAGCATAGTTTATCCTTTTTGTACTTTTCATTTTTTACATTTATTTATTTATTTGCAGAACTAATGGTTTCTCTCAATTGTGCTGCCTGTTACTTGGCAACAGGACAGTCGGTCGGTTGGCGGTGCGTATTTGCACACGCAGGCAGGGAGTTGCGTCGCTGAGCTAGCGCCCGGCGTGCTCAGCATGACAGCTTTCAATGCAGGAGCCACCAGCCCGGAGCTGCTAGCCAGATAGCAGCCGGGCTAAGCAAACGGATGCAACGCTAGTGCATCTGTGACTGTGTGTGTGTGTGTGTGTGTGGGGGGGGGGGGGGGGGGGCATCCATATTATTTTGTGGGTGGGTGGTGGGTTGGGGGGTCAGACGTGGGATGAGGGGTCCTGTGCGCTACCGCGGAAACCGAATTACAGAGTGCACAGAGCGCAGCTGTTGGCGCCCAATCGGAGAAAGCTCCTCCCCCCCCCTGCGCTGATGTCAAGGCTTTGTTGCTACGGGCAACGTGTAGAGGATGGAGGCGGGAGGGAAGAAGGAGGGGGGGGGTGATGGAGTGATGAGGCTCTCAGAGGAGAGAGAGAGAGGAAGGGAGACAGAGAAGGAGAGAGACAGAGAGGGAGAGAACAAGAGTGACAAAGAGAGAGAGAGATTGAGAGAGGGAAACAGGGGAGAGAGGGAGAAAGGGTGAAGATAACAGCGAGAGAGGGAGGAGAGAAAATCATTTAACATTCATTATTTCTCCCCCGTGTCACACAAGCTTGGCAGTGCATTCTGGGAACAGGAGACCAGGTACCGGAGTGGAGAAAAGCAGGAAAGAAAGGGAGAGGGAGAGGGAGGGAGGGAGAGAGAGAGAGAGAGAGATACGGGAACAGAAAAATCACGTGGAGAGTGGGCACGGCTGGAAAAGAGACCGGCAGCCAATCAGAAGACACTGTGGTCACGGAGCAGGCATCCAATCACATGCAGTGCAGGGGGGGGGGGAGGGGAGGGGCTCTGCTCTAGGACAGGCAGGCGGCTGCCGGGCTCTTATTAATGAATGGAGCCGCCAGGAGGGAACAGCACGCCACAGCCCGCGACCGAGAGGAAGAGAGTCCGCTAGGCTAGCAGACCGGAGGAGAGAGGAACAGAGTCTGCTAGCAGGCTAGCAGGCTGGAGGAGAGAGGAACAGAGTCCGCTAGGCTAGCAGACCGGAGGAGAGAGGAACAGAGTCTGCTAGCAGGCTAGCAGACTGGAGGAGAGAGGAATAGAGTCCGCTAGGCTAGCAGACCGGAGGAGAGAGGAAGAGAGTCCGCTAGGCTAGCAGACCGGAGGAGAGAGGAACAGAGTTTGCTAGCAGGCTAGCAGACTGGAGGAGAGAGGAAGAGAGTCCGCTAGGCTAGCAGACCGGAGGAGAGAGGAACAGAGTCCACTAGGCTAGCAGACCGGAGGAGAGAGGAACAGAGTCCGCTAGAAGACCAGAGGAAAGAGGAAGAGAGTCCGATAGCAGACCAGTGGAGAGAGGAAGAGAAGGGAGAGCTCCCTGGGGCAGAAGCCATGAAAGGACGCTTCCGCGAAATCGAGGAAGATGAGGAGACCGAGGAGGCGGAGGCCGACCCCAAGCTCCGACGAGCCCCTTCCTCCTGCTCCCGCCGCTCCATCTCCATGGGGGACTTCCAGCGGGCGCCGACGGGACAGGGCCGCTCCGAGCCCCCGTCGGCCGCCACCACCGCCCCCTCGTCCCGGCTGGTCACGCCCAGCTCCAGCATGGAGTTCGAGGCGGCTCGCCGGCGCCTCCTGGAGGTGGAGGAGCGGCAGCGCGTGATCCACGAGATGGAGAGCCGCCTGGAGGAGCTGCGGCAGGTGTTCGTCCGGTCCGAGCGGGAGGCGGCCGAGCACGGCGAGCTGGTGGCCCGCATCGCCGGCGCCGCCCAGCAGGGGGAGCTGTTCGCCGCCGAGAACGGCCAGAGGCTGAAGAAGAGCCTGCGCTTCAAGAGGCACCGGCCCACCATCGTCTTCTCGTCCATGCTGGGCCTGCGCACCTGCCTGCCCTGGCCCGTCAAGCTCAAGTAACAGGGGGTACCCCCCCCCCCGCACCCCAACATCGCCTGCCTCCTCACCGCCATCACCGCTTCCACCCAGGAACAAACCCAGCTTCACCTGGGCTTCCACAGCCCCCCCCCCATCTCTCTATCCCTCTCTCTTTCTCCTTCTCTCTTTATCTCTCCCTCTCTCTCTTCTGCCCTTTCTCTTTCTCGTTCACTCTCTCTCCCTCGCCTAAGGAACCCTACGACGTGCCTGCACCCCAACAAAAAGGTGACTGACTCAAACATTCTACCTTTAAAATATTTATATGTGAATATATCTGATTTTTTAAGGCTCCTGGATGAGTTGGTTTTCCGATGCGTGGTGTCAGAATACATGGACAGCATGTCCTTCAGCTGTTGGATTTTTTTTTGGGGAGGTTTTTTTTTCCCCCTCCCCGATTCTCAGCTACCACGGGGCGGCTGTTGTTGTTTTGATGTCCTGGGGTGAGGGGGGGTGGGCGGTGGGGGGGCAGAAGCGAGGGAAAAGATGTTTTTTTGGTCTCGCTGGAAACTGTGACTCAGGTGTTTCTGCCTATGAGGTAACGAGGCAACCGTCTAATTCCCACACGTAAAAAACGAAAGAAAAAAAAACTGAGGAAAAACGGAGGGGGGGGGGGGGGGGGGTGCGGTTGGGGTGTTATATAACCGCCGAGCTGTGAGGCTGCTAAGAAGCCTGAGCCCGCTCGTCCCCTTGACTCCTAAAAAGAAATATTTTTTTTTACATCAACAGATTTTTTTTAAAAAGCTGGGGAAAAATGGAAAAGAAAGAAGGGATGAGACAGAGAGAGCGAGCGAAAGAGAGAGAGAGAGAGAGAGAGAGAGAGTGTGTGCAGATGTACTGAAACAAGAGACAGCAGAGCCTCAGCAGAACACACCTCTCCTCTTTACCAACCTGCATCTGCGGCTCCCTGGAGTGCCACAGAAAGAAGGGGGGGCGGGGGGAGACCCCTCCCCCCCCCAGGGGCTGAAAAAAGAGGCATGTTTTTTGTGAAGAGCGGGGGGAGGAGGGGGGCTATTCCTACCTGTGGCTTCTTTGCAGTACCCTATAACCCCTGCCCCTTGTACGGCTCTGGAATGTATTTTTTAATGATAAAATACTAAATACAAACAAACAAAAAAAAGAACAACTATAAAAGCTTTAACAACAAAAAAAAAGCTTATCTCATCCCCCGTAAAGACTTTTTCAGTGGATGATGATACAAACACAGAATGGTTTTTCGATTTTTTGAAAACTTCGCTAAACTTTGTTTTGTTGTATTTTGGGGTCATTTCGTTTTGTCTTGCGGACAGCAACGGCCTGTCAGCGCTTCGCAGCTGAGCGTCCGCGTACCAAGATCACGCCATTTAACTATTTTTATTTTTTTTTGCTGCGGCCTGAAACTCTGGTGCATGATGCAAGGAGGACAGGTGTGTTGAAGCGTTCAGTGGGCACCGCGGCTGTCCGCGCGACGTTGAGCAGCCGACAGGGACGAGGCCGCCGCGGAGGACTGAAAGAGGCTACGCGCTCTATGACCTCTTTAACAGAAGAAAGAGATTCACAATGACTTTTCAAAGACCTGAAGTGGACCTTAGAAAAAAAAAAGAACAAAGAGAAAGAAAAGACGTGATGCAACTAAAAGTCTTTAGAATCAAAGTTATTCAATCGCTTATTTAATCATTTTTTTGTTTTGGTTTTTTCTCTCCTGGATAAATAGAGGGTAATTTAAATATTTATCCAAGAGAAAAACCGCAGAATCTTTTAAAGAGGACCTGGTTATGTGCACTGTTTGCCAGCGAGATCTCTCTTAACCGTAATCACCGTATAAATGGGCCAATATGCATGCAGATTTCAAGCTATTTTTTATGTGCGCAACTTGTAATGCAAACAGTGGCATTTTATGTAGGCCAACAGGCAGAGTAAGAGCGTGTTTTTGGAGGGAGAACAGATCCTACCTGTCCTCTCCTCTCTGCAAGGGGGTCTAGGGTCTAGGTAACAGGTTGAAATCGCTTCACCTGAGAGCTTAGTCAAGGCAAGGGCCGCACGTGACACAGACTCCACAGTGGGGACGGTTGTCTTTCAGGGTCGGTTAACGACGTTCACCGACTGATTAGCCATGCACGCGCATCTTCTCCGACTCTTTTCCGCCACTCCTACACAGAGCAGCGACCCGATTCCTGACATAGCAGTAGGAATGAGTTTTGTGAGTGATTCTCCTCTTTTAACTTTTACTTGAGCCTTCTTATTACTTCACATCTCCATCTGTTCTGGTAAGTCAGTATAAATGCACAGAGAAATACAATTTAGAGTGTGTAAATGAAGAGTTTGTGCCTCACGTGTCTAGATCAGAAAGTCACGTGTGCACGTTACAAAAAGAAAGGAGTATGGCGTCTAGAAACTATTCTAAACTCTCAATTTAGCACCTAATACTTAAATCGTACTATTTTCTAAACGATAACCCGAATTAGAAATACTGATAATTGTTGTACGCTGTTGAATGTTATCCTAGAATGTTCTTTGGCATAAGCAGGCTATCTTAGCTGCTGTAGGATGACTTGCTTTAAGAAAGTTGTAAATGTACAGGTCGTGAAATCACTAGTTATAGACCTAGTTATAATCAGATAAATAACACATTTTTTTGCTAATGAATAACAAGCTGTTGTTAGACCGTCGATTTAATAAGAAAATTGTTGTGAATTCCTGCAGCTGTGAAAGCACTCGATGCGTTTTCCTGCGCGTGCATCCCATTCTGCCCATTAATTTGTTCCGTCATCCATCACGTTCGACTGAAACCATTGTCTCCCGCGAGACAGCAAATGGCTGTGCTTTCAGTGCTATTTGCAGCCAGTATTGAACCGATGAGTCCTTTCCGGCAGTTAACTTTGTCCTGATGTTTCCGCATGGCTTTAAAAACCCTTCGACGTTAAAACACAGACACGCACAACACAAGATTAAAAAAAAAAAAAAAAACAACAACTTTTAAACCCATGTCATTTAAAACGAGCGTTCACTATTAGACCTCGTTGCTGGTTGAATAGAACTGCAAACTGCATTCCGGTAGAATGTGCAACCTCCATTATCAGTGATGGAGTAAATTATTCCCTATGTCAATCTCTCGTTTATTTATGCTGATTTAAGGCGGCTGGTGATAGTCTACGCTATATGATACAGAAATACGTTGATCCGCCTGTGATTAGCTATAACTCTAGTTCAAAAATCGATGGACAGAGAAATTCACAGAACGATTCCATAAGACGTGCGTAAACCCTCACTAGCTTTACCAAGAGATAATACGATGGCTCAGTGACATGTTGCTTTTAAACGGTCTTGAAGTCGCGATAAAGCGAGAGCCAGCGCGCAGTTCAGGAATCCTGAATAATTTCTCCAGCAAAAAGAGGGCATCAAGCAATGTCAAAGCAACATTTTCCCATGTAGGTCAGAATGATGAAGTAGCTACACCAGCGTATGCTGTTACTACGTGTTGTCACATGGGAGTAAGAGGTATCAAAACGCTCTTTGTCGCAGGATATGTGCTATGCTGTTTCCGTCACCCCGTTCCCTCCCTCGGCTTGCTTGCTCTCACTGCAATAGTCTGCAGCAGTGACGCTAATTCGTAGAATACGCTTTGACACATGCGCTGTCAGTGTCGCCTGTGCATTGTTTTCACACGACGTCGAGCTCGTCCCTCGTCGCCGTCGGTTAAGAAGTGAATTTATGACAAATGCGCATCTGGCAACGTTCGAAGTTAATTCTGTATCATAAATTCCTGGGGTAACGCTTGGACGAGCCGCTGACGCGCGCGCGGGATTCACAGAACGTCACACAGTTTGCTGCCTGCGAAACATTTGCTTCTATGCTCGTGTAGAATCACAAACTCAATCTATATTTAGAAAAATATAGGCTTTGATTTAGAATTTATCAGTCTGTCTTTCAAACAAGGGCTACTGTTGTTCCCGCGAACCAACCAATGCCTGCTTATTCTCATCGTAAATATTTGCTAATAGGCCTATATATTAGAATGTAAGTTTTCCAGTTATGTATCTCAGAGAGTGATCTCCCCCGTATCGAGCAATCCGATTTGTAATGTCATACTTATTGAAATACAAGTAGAAAATATTAATCAAACTTAAGGTGGCTTATTTAAGCGCCTTTCTCTCTCTCCCTTTCTCACACACACACACACACACACACACACAGTCGGTGTACGTACTGTAGATATGCTCTGCTAACCAGGTTGCTTAAGCCCCTTTTGATTTGGCTAAATCAAGCTTGGGACATTGTACATATTCATTCCTGTGTTCGCTAGGCTTGTGTGTAGAGTATTCCTCACCTGCTCTTACAATGCCTTATTCAACGTACGTGTTTTAATGCCGTTAGGTCAGCCCTAGTGATTGATTGTACGAACAACAACCTCAGCCGTGATTAGTTTCATCTGCCGCTGATCACTTCGACCTCTGACCTCTAAAGCAGCTGTCTCATGCATACTTTTTCTGCGCTGCGAATCTATGTTATTTCGTTATGAGGAAGAGAAAAAAAAAACACTTTCCCAAAGAGCTACAGGCCCACACACAAAAGCAGCATGAATGTACGCCCGTGTGTATCCGACCGTGAGTATTTTCAGCACTTCCTCTGTATGGAGCTTGCGGCAGACAGGGCCCAGTTCGCTGCGTAGCTGCGTAGCTGCGCAGCTGTGCAGCTGAGGGGCTAAAGTGTGCTAACGGGAATCATAAAAAAACTGAGCGGATAGCGGGTCACATGAACCGGGCCAGTCTGTCCCCAGCCCCCCCCCCCCAACCTAACCATAAACCAGGCCAGTCTGTCCTCACCCCCCAATCCCCACACCTAACCTAACCATAAACCAGGCCAGTCTGCCCCCCCCCCCCCCAGTCTAACCTCAAACTAGGCCAGCCCCACCACTCCCCCCGCCCACCCCCCCCCCACCCCCCCCCCGACAGACACACATCCACCCCAGCCTTACTCCCACCTACTTCCTCACCTTGGTCACATCACCGAACACCTTGAATTAGGACAGTCGCCACACGCTGGGATGTGACGCATTTCACAGACAGACGTGCGCGGGGGCACACACACGCACACGCACACACACGCAGAGGCATCAGTGCCGGTAGGGGGTCCTCTCTCACTGGCTGGGTCCTGCCTGTGGCACAGCTCAAACGCTGGCTTATGTTTAATTAAAAGGGTAAAAGGGTTGCACTAAATGAATGTACTCACTGTTGTGTTTGTAATTATTCATTTGTACGGTGGTGCTTTTTCTTAAACCTAGCACAGTACTGGTGTGAACATCTTGTTTCTGAATTTTATTATTATTATTATTAGTATTATTATTATTATTATTATTATTATTATTATTATTGTTATTACTTATTATATTATCATTTGTTAATCCGCTACAATCTTACAGCATGTTATGGTAATTGCCATGCTCTGTAAAGCAACCTTGGGTTTAAGAAAGACTATACAAATAAAAGTTTTATTATTATTATTATTATTATTATTATTATTATTATTATTCTGCTTTGAACTGAAATTAAATGGACACATGGTTGATTTATAAGCAGAGGATGGTTTTAAAGCTGAGCAGACATTCATTTGAAAGGAAAAAGGAGAGTGCATTATGTTTGAGCTCTGTGCTGGTATTCTGTGCTGGAGCTCTGTGCTGAAGCTGTGTGCTGTAGCTGTGTTCTGGAGACCTGTGCTGGAACTCTGTGCTGTAGCTCTGTGCTAGAGATCTATGCTATAGCTCTGTGCTGAAGCTCTGTGCTGGAGCTCTGTGCTGGAACTCTGCGCTGTAGCTCTGTGCTGGAGATCTGTGCTGAAGCGTTGTGCTGGAGATCTGTGCTGGTGGTCTGTGCTGGATCTCTATGCTGGTGATCTGTGCTGAAGCGTTGTGCTGGTGCTCTGTGCTGTAGCTCTGCATTGGAGCTCTGTGCTGAAGCTCTGTGCTGAAGCGCTGTGCTGTAGCTGTGTTCTGTTTCTCTGCGATGCTGGCCTTATTTAAGCTCTGCTTTTCCTCTCTGTCAGCATATGGAGCAGCTTGACCACACTGAGGAGGGAGGAGGTTGCGATTTGACTGCTCCCCCCCCCCCTCCTCCAAATAACCCCCCCCCGCCATTCGATACAGCAGAGCTCCGACCTGATGTGTTGATTGGTTCCTTACAACCACCTAGGGAGACAAGAGGGTGCATGCAGCCAAGGGGGTTGGGGGTTGGGGGGGGGTTCATGCTTGATCCCCCCCCCCCATTCCTGAGAGAACAGGAAGTGCACAACCTGCAGTTACATCACCAGTGCAGCACAAGTCACCTTGCCCAGGACTGTCTGCTCAGCAAATGGAGGATGGGTGTGTGTGTGTGTGTGTGTGGCGGGGGGCCACTGTGACATCACTTCCCGCAGTCGGAGGAAACAGAACCCCCGCCGCTCCAAAAAATCGCAGGGTGTGTCGTACCCCCTCTGTCTGGTGTGATCCCAACTGCTGCTCCGGTGGACTGACTGTTCCCCCGCTAGTCGGTTACCCATGATGCATCTGGACGAAGGCCGCGCTGCACACGAGCGAATGAGCTAGTGAGTTGAACCCGGGGGATGACTGGATTATGTCCTTTATTCTCACTTTTAGGCTTTAAATGCACAGGCAGACGGCTGTACTCCACTGTACTCTGAAATAAAAATGAATTTTATTTGACAGAAATTTCTGGGTTCGCCGTTTCTTTATTTTATTAATTATTTACTTTTTTTTCCGTGCTGCTCTCGGTGTCCTTGTCCTTGTCCTTCCCGTGAGGAAGCATCATCCAACTCTAAGTGCCCCCCTATTTCTGCCTTTGGTGCCAGAATGCTGGCCGTTTACATTACATTTCACTCACACTTAAAAAAAAAGAAAAAAAAGAAAAAAGATTGCTGAAGCAAAAGAAAAAGGGCGATTCACCGAAGCACTGCAAGGTCACTCGGTTACTCTGTGCACATGCTTGCTGCTCCTTAAAAGACCTGAATAAGCAAACTGTGTGTTTTTCTTCTTCCTCCCCCTTCCGTGAAACAGGCAGAAGCAGAGAGAGTGCAACGCAGTCCTGCAATTTTATCCCATCACGTGCTTCAGAAACCCCGTCCGCTCCCTGCTGACACAGCCGCGGCCAAAGATCGTTTTTTTTATTTTTTTTATTTTTTTAAAACTGCGGGGTTTTTTTTACGCCAGTCTGAAACGTGTCCGTTTTTTCCCCCCCCCCGCTGTCCCATCGTTTACTTCAGAGCCGCGAAATCACGGTGGCGGGATTTCTTTTTTTACGGTAAGTGTCCGCGGTCGAAACTCCCATTAGCACGTATTAAAGGGAGCCAGCTGGGGGGGGGGGGGGGGGGGGTCAGAATCGGAGCTCTCTCTCCGTTAATGATTTACGGCACGCCGTTGAAAGCTCGCGGCTCGCGCCCCCCCGACCGGGCTGGGCTGCGGCGCGCGAAACCCCGGCTGTTTCCAGGGCGACTGTGTCTCTGTCAGCCGTGATGCATTACATTACATTACATTACAGGCATTTAGCAGACGCTCTTATCCAGAGCGACTTACACAACTTTTACATAGCATTTTACATTGTATCCATTTATACAGCTGGATATATTCTGAAGCAATTTCGGTTAAGTACCTTGCTCAAGGGTACAACGGCAGTGCCCTACCCAGGAATCGAACCTGCGACCTTTCGGTTGCAAGCCCAGTTCCTTACCCACTGTGCTACACTCTGCGCTTCTGTTCAGCTAGCACTTACACCACGATTCGTCCGTATATATATATATAAAAATTAAAAAAACGAAAACACAAAGACGACAAATTAAAAACGACATCCCGACTGGTCAATTCGTCGGGCTGAACGCGGGCGACGTTCGGTCGTTTCGCGATGGAGAAGGTCGAGGCCGGGGGCGGTTAAGCACCCGGCGACGTTTGTTTTGCGGTTGCCCCGGCAGCCTGCCGCGGTTCCCTTCGTCTCCGTGGCGACGGCCTTGCCAACGACGACGGCGGTGATGTAATGCCCTCCGCTCACACAAACGGCCACCCGGGTGACCCTGGAGCTGATGACACCACCCCTTGCCCCCCCCCCCCCAATCCTCGACTGACTCACCCCCGTGGCCTGACCACCGCGCTCTGTCTCCCCCCCCCCATCCCACCCCACCCCACCCCACCCCACCCCACCTCACCCACCCATTAGGCCCAATAGTCTCCATTTCACGGCACTTTCCGTGAAAGGTTCTGATCCTCTGCTAACACCAGCAATCCCACTCAGGGTAATCCCTCAGCTGGGGTGGGGTGTGGGGTTGGGGGGGGGGGTGGGATGTTTGCGCTAATCCTGGGATTTGTATGATTTCGGGAGAGAGATGCAGCGTGTTTGTCTGTTCCTCTTGTATTTAATCCTCCAGGCCTAACAGCCTGCTGCATGTTCCATGCCAAATTTGACAGGAGGGTGGGGGCTAACTGTATTTCTCTTGATATAGCAACCCTTGGTTGCTATGGCAACGGTTGCAGCGTAACGGGCAGGGATGGTTGGGCTCGGTCGCTCTGAGGTCGCGGGTTCGATTTTTCGGGCGGGGCAGGTCTGGCGTACCTTCTGCAAAGGTAAATAACCTGAGCCGCTTGGGCGAAATACATCCGTCTGCGTCTGAAACGGTAATCTGTGCGAGCCACTCTGGGTGAGAGCATCTCAAAGTCCTGAAATGCTAATGTAATGGTTGAGTTCTGGGTCAGCCGAAAAAAAAAAAAAAACGTAAGTGATATGAAGTCAGTGGACCCTGTGCTTTTTGCATTTTTTTTTTTATTCTGCTTTTTTTCCCAGTTGCTTATATCCCTGTACCTTGAAAGAAATGTTTTTTATAATCTTTTTTTTTTTTTTTTTTAAAGAAATTTTGCACTTTTTGCCTGTCCCATCCCACCCTCGCTGCTCCCTGTACGACTGACGAGGGCATTGGGGCAGGCTCCTACCTTCTTTGCCCCGGTAGGTATCAGCTACACCCATGGGGAGGTGGAGGGGTGGCATAAGAGGAGGAGGAGGAGGAGGAAGACCATTCCTTTAACCCTGTCTCCCATAGAACTGACATCAGACGTCACATTCCACATTCACTATTTATCACATTCTATATTTGGAAACCAGCGCCTCCATGAATATTTCAACATCGATCTTTAGACTTTTTCCTCCCTTTCTCCTTGTGGAAAAAATTGGAGGGGGAAGGGGGGATATGTACTTTATCTTTTCTTGTTTAAATGTAGAAATTATTTATTTAAAAAACTGCATTAAGTCATTAATGCTGTCCATTCATATTGCATGATTATATATTACATAACTTAATGTTCTTACATCATAGAGTGTGTGCATTCAGTGCATTTAAGCACTTGCGCATACATAAATACATTTTATAAATATAGGGCATTACAGTATATGAATTCATAAGTATGTTAGCAGGTGCTCAGGAATGCTCTGCGGTGACTAATGTATGTACATTCTACAGGCCACACCCACCACTCCACAGCTACAAAACTTTACTTATTAAGATTAGGAGTAAAAGGAACTTCTTTAATGATCACTTCAGAAAATAAAATCCATTGACATTGCAGATGATATCAGCCAAAAAATAACAATATACAAACTGTACAAAACCGCACAAATAGGACTGCTGATATTCAAGTTAATGCAGTGTTCTGTTCAGATTTACAACAGTACAAGGGGAAATGTGGGAATGGGGAAAAAAAGCCTTGAAAACCAACTACCGCAATAACGTGTTTAAACCTACCAATCAGAATCTGATTTACGCGGGTGATTTCCTCTGGTCCAAACCTGATTGGCTGAAACAGTATCTCTGGTCCAAATCTGATTGGCTGAAGGACTACCCCTGGTCCAGACCCGACTGGCTGAATTAACTGCAAACTGCGAACTTCCATATGGGCATGTTGGTATGACTGCTGGGAAAGAGGGCTTGCTGCAGCAGCTGCTAGTTTCTCAGGTGAGGCATTGTACCCTTGAGCGAGGCAAAACACCTGAATGACTTCGGTACTTAGTTTCTTTCAATAAGAGCATCTGATAAATGGCATTTGCATTTTTAAATAGTTTTTTTTCCCCCTATTTTGGATTTTCTATAATGTTCCGGCACGAAAAATACTTCACAGCTGCATGATAAATGAATGTCACAAGGTAATTTTATTTCACATGTAAGACGAAATGTGTACTTTACGCTGAAACTCTGAAACTTTGGGCCTGTTTTTTTCCCCTTAGCCGCTACTTGGCAAACGCGCGTCTCTGAACGCTTCCATTCCTCCCAGAATCCTCTGCAGTCTCTCATCTCAGCGCCACAGTGACCTCTGATCGACCTCTTCTCCAGCTTGTCAACGATACGGCGCAGTTCCCTCCGCAAGGCCACGCGGGCCCTTCCCAGAATGCAAGGGGTCCCCGGGTCACATGACGATACGATCAAGCGGGAGCTTGTCCTTCCGTCCCCAGAATGCACTGCAGCGTATCAGAACAGGGTTCTGCAGGCGGCCAGCTCCAGGTTGTTAAGTGCTGCGAGTTCAGTCTCTGAACGTGCTGCTGAACCAGAAACGTTCCCATCGTGCAGCGGACGTCCTCCTCGTAAACATCCATAAAAATGTAACGGAGCACGGGGAACGCCTCTCACTCGCCGGACACCTCAGGACGAGCGAGGGAGGACACGGAGGAAGACAGGAAGACCGGAGCCGACCGCCTTGTTGCTATGATACGATGAAAATCATCCGCCAAGTGACCGTAAAGCAATATCACCAAAGAGAATTAGCGGCTTCAGTGAAGGAGAGCGGGGCGACCGTGCTGTCATTTGCACAGTTACACAACCTGCGCTCTCCCTCCACGCAAGTCTTTCCTGTTCCAATTTTTCATAAAAATATTAATAAAATAGCGACAATAGTAATTCAAAATAAGAACAAAGTTGTGGTCATCAGCATCACATGCTGTCAGTCCTCCTGAGAGGTCCAGTCCGTTAGCTTGGTGGCAGGAGGCCCATCCTGGCCGTAGTGCTGGGGGTTGCAGGTTCGACTCCAGAGGGGCTGTGCCATTCAGGAGTTTATATACAAAAAAATATAAGTTTATATACACCGTGACAAAGCGGTTCCAAAAACAGGCATCACAAGCTGTACATGGTCTTCATTCCTCTCCTCCGTCTTTGAGCGAGTAGCTTTGAAGACGTGCTGTTCTCCGGTCCCGTTCGTCAGGCAGGTGTGGGGTTCTCGGGTCCGGAGGAGCGTACCTGGAGAGGGGAGGTGGTTCTGCTGGGTCGGCCCGGCCCGTGTCCCTTGTCCCCTCCCCCCCCCCGCGGTCAGTCGGGGAGCTTGTGCACGTAGTTGACGGGGAAGGACCCGCACCTGGACGCATCGCCTTCAATGTGGCCCACCTGCACACAGAAGCGGCGAGTTACAATCGTTCCGGAACATTCCGAGCACTTCCGCTCAACGTCCAAGACGCGGTCCTGCTCTTAGAACCGTTCTCCGCTCTACGCCGCTCAAAAGCCTCATCCCCCAGCGCGATCCCCTGCCCAGTCCTTCAGGCGTCGTTTTATTGCACAGTGGGCGGGGCTATCGGGTAGAGGGAGGAGCTTAGTTCCCACTTACCCACCAATGAGAATCCTCCATGCTCGTCACCACGATGACCTCGTTCTTGAAGAAGGCCAGCTCCCCTCCGCCGGTGGTCCGGCAGTCCACCAGCGCCTGAACCCGCTTCCGCCGCGGCTTCGTCTGTGACTGAGAGAGACACGCCCCCTTTTTCAAATAAACCAATCACAGCTCACTGCTTCAACTGGGCGACACGCCCCTTTTACAAACCGGACACACGGCCCTGCACCTCACCTGAGAGACCTGCCCCTTTTACAAACCAGACACACCCCTGTGCCTCACCTGAGTGGGACACGCCCCCTTTTTAAATAAACCAATCACAGCTCACTGCTTCAACTGGGCGACACGCCCCTTTTACAAACCGGACACACCCCTGTGCCTCACCTGAGTGGGACACGCCCCTTTTTATAAACCAATCACAGCTCACTGCTTCACCTGGTAGACACATGGGCAGTATGCAAAAAAAATATCCTCCATACTATTTTACAATGGTACTGCTGAAGTGTCATAGGAGCTACCACCCTTCTCGTAAAAAGGCCCCGCCTCTTCCTCTCTGATTTATGGGACATCCTCCTAAAAAGTGTGGTTTACTTCCTGAAAAGTGTGCTCTCTCGTACACGCTCAGCGAAATCCCGGAAATAAGTTAGTCGTCCAGGGATTTTAAGTACACTACACTGAGCTGTTGCCTGCTCAACATCTTTCTCTATCCAGTGTACTCAACTTATACACTCAATAGTAGGCAAGCCTGCTGTTTTAGGAACGGGGTCCTGTGGCTCAGTGCGACGACAACGGCGCCCTCGTACCATGGCGTTCCGGCGTGGGCGGGGCATAGGAACAACGATGGGGGAGGACGCGGGCGGGGCTGTGGGCTGGGCTGTGGGCGGGGCATTCTCCGCCAGGCTGCTGTACAGGTCCTCCTCGCTCCCCGCGACCCCCGGCGATGCCGGGGCGCAGGTTGATGATGTCACGGCGCACTTCCCCTGCCCGCCGCTGCTGGTCCGTCGGTACGAGGTGGTCTTGTCCGAGCTACGCACACACACACACGCACACACACACACACACACACACACACACGCACACACGCACACACGCGCGTGTAACATGCACACGCAACAGGCAGAAGGTTACAAACAGCTCACAAATGAAACTAATTCAAATCGCAGCAACTGAAAAATTGTGCTACTTCAATAAAAAAAACGTTCTTCTTTATTAAAATACACTTATGTGGATGAAACAACATAACACGCATTTAATACAGACCTACACACACTGCATTACACATTGCATTTTTCCTTTCATATTTTCAAAATAATAATCTGCATATTAACATATTAAGTGTATTAATCAGTTGCACAGTAGTAGCAAGAGGAGTATTTAAAAAAAAAAAAAAAAACATACCAAACAAATACCTTTTTTTAATTTAAAATGTGAAAAAGTGGGGAGGGAATGGAGAGTGGGTATTAAAACTACCACAAATGTCAAATTTGAAAATTATAAATGACTCCAGTAGAGGGCGCCATATGCAAAGATTGACGGCTGTGGTGCAGAGAGAGCTCAACAATGCTGACACAGCCAGAGTGATGCAGCAGATTTACTGTTCCCCATGCAGAGCACACGGAAGGGAACAGCTCGTATATTTTACTATTGCACAACCGGAGGCAGTAATAAGGCTGTGTCATAAAGTACTCCACTAGCAGGAGAATATGGAGCTGGGAAAGAGCAGAAGAGGTGGAGAGAGAGAGAAAGAGAGGAAGAGAGAGAGAAAGAGACAAAAAAAGAAGCACATACTGAGCAACATTATGGTATTGTTTTTTAATCATTTAATGTGAATGTTTCTGTTTTTTTACTGCATTGTTTACTGATAATCTTGTTTCATTATTAATAGCTCTGGCAACGCAGTTATTTGCAGTCATGCTTATGAAGCATTATTGAACTGCACTGAATTTAGAGGGGGGGAGGGGGTAGAGACTGCAGTGAATCGGGGCACAGCCAGTAATCTGTCATTATAATTGTAAATAGATATTGTTGTTTATTCCCCTCACAATCAATTTACACAGCTGCAAATCTACTGAAGCAATTCACCGTAAGGGCCTTTCTTCAAGAGCACAACGGCTGTGCCCCACCTAGGAATCAAACCTGCAACCCTGGAGTTGCAAAGCCCAGTTCCCTAACCATTACGCCACACTGCTGTTAGGGATATGGGAGAAGGTAGAGAGGGGAGAGGAAAGACGGAACCGCTCAGGGCCCCACCTGATTGGTCCCCGCGTGTTCTGGGGTGAGGTGGCGGGTGACCCCCCCTGGCCCGTCGGGGGCTGCCCCTCCCAGGACATCATCTGCCTCTGCCCCCGCACCACGCCCCCGTGAGGCGACCGGGGCAGGCGGGCCGCCTGGGCCTGTCCGTCAGGGGCCAGGGAGGCGGGGCCGGGCCTGTAGGCCGTGGGATTGGACGAACGGCGGACGGGGGCGTTGCCCTCCCGGGTGGAGATGGAGATCTGGGGATCGGAGCGTCCTGCAGGGGGCGGGGTGGGGCGGGATGGGAGGAGCGGGTGAGGTCAATGTGAGCGAGACAGGAAGTGACAAAACTGAGCTAGGAAACAGACACAGGAAGTCACAGAGCTCCTGGCTTTCTTCTCTAAAGTTAATCACGAGAACCACAGACCTCTACGCCACACGATGGCCCTTTCTTTCATCACAAAAGGTTGCAGTATCGAATGAAGATCTCAGGCCTGTTTCACAGAGCAGGATTACGGAGTCAGCTGAATAACTGCAAAACCCGGAAATGCTCCCAAATCTGGAACATGGACTGCAGTGAGAAGAGCTGTTCCGGGTTTTACTCAGCGCTGTTATCCAGCTAACTTAGTAATCCTGTTTGTGACAGACGGGCATGTTCCAGCACTGTCTGCAGGGGATCGTTTTCTGTTTCCTCCCCTTCTCCTTACCTCTCTGGATGGCTTTGGCGGGCAGCGGTGGCGGCGTCCTACCAGAGGGGGCGCTGTTGGCAGGCTGGCTGCGGTACAGGAAGTCCACGTTCTCGTAGGTCTTGTTGGCGACGTTGGCGTTGGCCAAATTCCAGCAAGATGGAGAGGCACCACTGCTGGGAAAGCGCAGGTTCCTGGGGAGGGGGCTCACCTGGACACACACACACACGCACGCACGCACACGCGCACGCACGCACGCACACGCACACACACGCACGCACGCGCACACGCACACGCACGCACGCGCACACACACACACGCACGCACGCACACACGCACACACGCACACACACGCACGCACGCGCACACACACGCACGCACACGCACACACGCACACACACACACACGCACACATACAGGCACATGCACACACATGCACGCACACACATGCACGCGCACACGCACACACATACACATACACACACAAACACACACACACACACACACACGCAGACACACACATACACACACACATACAAACACACACACATACAGGTACATGCACACACGCACATGCACGCACACACAAACACATACACACACATACAGGCACATGCACACACATGCACGCACGCGCACACACACACACATACACATACACACACAAACACACACATACAGGCACATTCACACACACACGCACACACACAAACACATACACACACACACACAAACACATACACACGCACACACAGACACACAAACACACAGACACAAACACACACAAACGCACGCACACGCGCACACACACACACACACACATACACGCACATGCACACACACACACACACACACACACACAACAGCGTGTTAAGGATGTGATTACAGTAGACAGACAGAATGCAGCGCTAGCCTGGATTCTCATTCACTGACATTCCACTTCTTAAATTATGCATTTCATTCCAATGACAACTCCAGAACTGACCTAATGAAATAATTCCACAGAACGTTTTTTTTTAAAAGCACAGCACAGACAGCAGTGATTCTGGGTGTATATTGGCGAATGTTGGTTCTGTAGTGTTTTTTTGTTTTTTTTTTGCTGTTGTTAGTGTTTACCTTCTCGTCCAGGTCATCCTCGCTGTCGTACAGGATGTCTTGAGGCGTCTCCCAGGTGTAGTCCACATGGATCTGAGAGTTGAACTTCCCGCTCTGGGCTAGCTCCAGCTGGAACACGCACACACGCACACACACACACGTGCACACATGTATGCACACACGCAAGCACACACACACACGCACAGACACACATACACACATACACACACACACACACACACACACACACACACACACACACAGAGGAAGAATACCATTTAAAAAGTTTCAAGCTGGATCTGCAGTTTGGAACTGGCAGGCTCCAAGCTGGCAGATTATTTACTGTTCCAGAATCTTCCATTGGAATTCTGTGTCTGTGTGTTTGAAAGGTTTCTCGGAATCAAGGCGGGAAGTGAACAGGCAGCACACAAATATGCACCGACACACACACTCACACACACTCACACACTCTCTCACGCACACACACACACACTCTCACGCACACACACACCCTCACAAACACACACACACTCTCACGCAGACACACACTCTCACACACACTCCCTCACAAACACACACACACTCTCGCGCAGACACACACTCACACACACTCTCACGCACACACACACACTCACACACACACTTTCACGCACACACACACCCTCACAAACACACACACACTCTCACGCAGACACACACTCTCACGCACACACACACCCTCACAAACACACTCTCATGCACACACACACACTCACACACACACTCTCACGCACACACACACCCTCACAAACACACACACACTCTCACACACACACACTCACAAACACACACACACATGCTCACGCACACACACACCCTCACAAACACACACACACTCTCACACACACACACTCACACGTGCGCACACACACACAAACACACACACACACACACATACGCGCACACGCACACACGGTCAAGTAGGTAGGCCTTACCAGCTCTACACACTGCGTATGATGTAATCTCCTGGCGATGTCTAACGCAGTCTCTCCGGCACCGTTCACTGGGAAAGGAGAAAGTGAGATGACCTTTGACCTCTGATGCCCCACGTGTCGCAGTTTAAAGGGAGGCGCTGTGTCTCAGGGCTCTATGGTGATTGGGTTACAAGGTGCTGTCAGAGGTGCCTCAGATTGATGTGTGAACAGGCAGGAGGATCTGTAGAGAGGACCGAAGGACTGCTCTACTTCTCACGACCCCTGTGTGACCTGCTGAACTTCACAAGCTCTCAATTACATGTACAGACATGTCCGCTGCCTACCTTCTCACCTGTGTGTATATGTGTGTGTGTGAAAGTGTGCATGTGAATGAGCATGTGTGTGTATGTGTGTGTGAGAGAGTGTGCATGTGTGTGTATGTGTGCTTGTCCCTGACAGTCTCACCTGTGTGTACCTGCCAGTCTCACCTGCGGTGTACCTGCCAGTCTTACCTGTGGTGTACCCGCCGGTCTCACCTGTGTGTACCTGCCAGTCTCACCTGTGTGTACCTGCCAGTCTCACCTGTGTGTACCAGTCAGTCTCACCTGTGTGTACCTGCCAGTCTCACCTGTGTGTACCTGCCAGTCTCACCTGTGTGTACCTGCCAGTCTCACCTGTGTGGAGCACAGCCTTTCCCTTCAGCAGCAGTTTCAGGCACTCTGTTTTGTTGTGCAGGGAGCAGTAGTGTAGGGCAGTGTTCCCCTCCGACGTCCTCTTCTCCAGACACCCGCTGCACAGACAGACAGACGGACGGACGGACGGACAGACAGACAGACATGCTCAGGGAATGCAGGTGAGCCGGTCCACACCCGCCCCTGAGGCAGCGAGTACTCCACCCCACGTTACACCTGTGGCACAGGTACGCCCTGCGCAGTGTCCCAGCCTCAGTTCAGGGCGTGTTCCGGTCTGAGACACAGAGCCCAGTGCGTCACAAGGCCATTTTAAAGATGACTCTCCTTTTCAACAGCACTCAGCAGACAGGTGATAAAAGAGAAGAGCCTTGCAGGTGGAACACTGAATGCTATTTATAAACTGTGATGAATAACGCATGAGGTATGCGAGCGAGGCGTAAAGACGTAAAGAAAACGATTTAAATGTTTAAACTTTTGGGGGGAAAAAAAGGCCAGTGTAGTCTGTGTTGGCCTCGCAGCAGAAGTTCGGCACAGGTGTAATAACTCACTCCGGACACCAGGGGGCGAGCACAGAGCTGCGGCTCACCTGTTCTGCGCTAGGAAGTCGACCAGGGCCAGGGAGCTCCTCTCGGCCTGCCGGACGGCCAGGTGAAGAGCGGTCTCACGCAGGTTCTGAGAGAGAGGGGGAGAGAGGGAGGGGGAGGGAGGGGGAGAGAGGGACAGAAGGAGAGGGGGAAGGAGACAGGACACAGAGGGAGAGGGTAAGAGTTCACTCGCCTCCAGGATGTCTGAATCTCCCCAGTGAGAGACAGCCATGAGTACAGGCCTACTGGAGCACAGCACAGAGTCAGAGAGAGTTGAGCAGTGTGTGTGTGTGTGTGCATGAGAGAGAGTGTGTGTGTGTGCGTGAGAGAGAGAGTGTGTGTGTGTGTGTGTGTGAGAGAGAGAGAGAGTGTGTGTGTGTGTGTGTGTGAGAGAGAGAGAGTGTGTGTGTGTGTCTGAGTGTGTGTGAGTGTGTGTGTGTGTGTGTGAGAGTGAATGTGAGTGTGTGTATGTGCATGCGCGCATGCGAGTGTGTGTGTGTGTGTGTGTGTGTGTGAGAGAGTGTGTGAGTGTGTGAGCGTTTGAGTAAAACTCTAATCAGAAAGTGAAGAAAGTCAACAAAAAATAGCCTAATCACAGCATCAAATTAACACACAGCATCGCGTGGGAGGTGAATTCTAGAGGAATCCGAAGTGCTCTCTCTCAGTGTGTGGGCTGGAACTGCCGTACGCACCCCCAACGCACTGTCAACGCACTCTCAACGCACTGTCAATATACTCTCAACGCATAGCAATGGGCAGGTACTTTGGGCTGGAGATCAATGCTTCCTGAGTGTCGGAACACACAAGGGGGGTATTAAGCAGAGAGATGAAGAAGAAGGGGTGAAACAGAGGAGACAGCAGAGGAAAGCAGGGTGGGTGGCGGAGAGGAGGTGAAGAGACAGTGAAGAAAAAGAGGAATGGGGTACAGAGAGGGAGAGGGAGAAACAGGGAGAGGAAGAGAAAGAGAGAGACAGAGAGAAAAAGAGAGGGAGAAAGAGAGACAGAGAGAGAGAGAGGGAGAAAGAGAGAGAGAGAGAGAGAGCCTGGGGGCGGTTATCCGGAAGGTTCTGGTGTGAAAGGGGGATTGGGGAGGATCAGAGGGATCGCTCACACATCAAACACCCTCCGCCGTCGAGTCTGAGCATGCACCGTTACCGCGGCAATCTATTTATGGCAACTCCACCGCAACAACAGCAAAAAAAAAAAAGTTTAACTTCAGATCTGAGGAGTGGCAAGCCCAGCGTCAGGCAGTTGGGGGGGGGGGGGGGGTTTAGGGGCGTTCACCCCAAAGCCCTTTTCTCCCCCACGGCACTTATGTTTTTATCCTCTGCTTAATTACAAACGGCTGTTTCCACAGCGACTATTTCTGTCTCGCGACCGCTAATTGCAGTACAGTAAGGAGAGCTCATCTGCAACCCGACGGATTTTTATTGTGGCCACGTGTGTTTATTTGCCTTATAACTGCAGTCAAACACGCCGTGGGAAAAAAAAACTCTGTGTGTGGGATGAAAAGGAAAAATTAGTACCTGACTGAGATAAAGAAGTTTTGCTCTAGGATGTACATCTTTGTTCCTATATATATCGGTGCTCCTGCTTATATGCCATATCTATGCTCCTGTGTCTGCATCTATGCTCCTGTAGCTGTATCTATATCTATGGTCCTTTATTTATATCTATGCTCATGTAAGTGTAAATCTAAGGACTAGTATATACATCTGGGCTGTGTATATGCATATGTATATATGTATATGTGTATATATATATGGTCCTGAATGTACTCCTATAATCCTGTACGTTTTATATGTATATCTACGGTCCTGTATGCATACCTATGATCTTATGTACAGTATAGCTAGACTGCTGTACGTATATCTATCCTGTATGCATATCTATGGTCCTGTATGTGTAAATCTAGTCACTCACGGGTCCCTGGGGCAGGGTCATGGGCTTGGCCAGGTCCTCCCGCTCTGTGTACAGCTGGAGCAGGGGTATATATCTATGGTCCTGTATGTATATCTATGGTCCTGTATGTGTAAATCTAGTCACTCACGGGTCCCTGGGGCAGGGTCATGGGCTTGGCCAGGTCCTCCCGCTCAGCATACATCTGAAGCAGGGGTATATATCTATGGTCCTGTATGTATATCTATGGTTCTGTATGTTAAATCTAGTCACTCACGGGTCCCTGGGGCAGGGTCATGGGCTTGGCCAGGTCCTCCCGCTCGGCGTACAGCGGGAGCAGGGGTATATATATATCTATGGTCCTGTATGCATATCTATGGTCCTGTATGTGTAAATCTAGTCACTCACGGGTCCCTGGGGCAGGGTCATGGGCTTGGCCAGGTCCTCCCGCTCGGCGTACAGCTGGAGCAGGGGTATATAGATATCTATGGTCCTGTATGCATATCTATGGTCCTGTATGTGTAAATCTAGTCACTCACGGGTCCCTGGGGCAGGGTCATGGGCTTGGCCAGGTCCTCCCGCTCAGCATACATCTGAAGCAGGGGTATATATCTATGGTCCTGTATGTATATCTATGGTCCTGTATGTGTAAATCTAGTCACTCACGGGTCCCTGGGGCAGGGTCATGGGCTTGGCCAGGTCCTCCCGCTCAGCATACATCTGAAGCAGGGGTATATATATATCTATGGTCCTGTATGTATATCTATGGTTCTGTATGTGTAAATCTAGTCACTCACGGGTCCCTGGGGCAGGGTCATGGGCTTGGCCAGGTCCTCCCGCTCAGCATACATCTGAAGCAGGGGTATATATATATCTATGGTCCTGTATGTATATCTATGGTTCTGTATGTGTAAATCTAGTCACTCACGGGTCCCTGGGGCAGGGTCATGTGCTTGGCCAGGTCCTCCTTCTCAGAACACATCTGAAGCAGGTGTATATATATCTATGGTCCTGTATGCATATCTATGGTCCTGTATGTGTAAATCTAGTCACTCACGGGTCCCTGGGGCAGGGTCATGGGCTTGGCCAGGTCCTCCCGCTCAGCATACATCTGGAGCAGGGGTATATATCTATGGTCCTGTATGCATATCTATGGTCCTGTATGTGTAAATCTAGTCACTCACGGGTCCCTGGGGCAGGGTCATGGGCTTGGCCAGGTCCTCCCGCTCAGCATACATCTGAAGCAGGGGTATATATCTATGGTCCTGTATGTATATCTATGGTTCTGTATGTTAAATCTAGTCACTCACGGGTCCCTGGGGCAGGGTCATGGGCTTGGCCAGGTCCTCCCGCTCAGCGTACAGCTGGAGCAGGGGTATATATCTATGGTCCTGTATGTATATCTATGGTTCTGTATGTGTAAATCTAGTCACTCACGGGTCCCTGGGGCAGGGTCATGGGCTTGGCCAGGTCCTCCCGCTCAGCATACATCTGAAGCAGGGGTATATATCTATGGTCCTGTATGTATATCTATGGTTCTGTATGTGTAAATCTAGTCACTCACGGGTCCCTGGGGCAGGGTCATGGGCTTGGCCAGGTCCTCCCGCTCGGCGTACAGCTGGAGCAGTGCGGTGAGGTCGCGGGTCTTGGCGGCGTCGTACACGCGGCACGGGTCGTCGCTCTCCTTCCGCAGGACGTACCGCCGCTCCGCGTACTTCGCCACGATGTACTCCTTGCGCGCGTTCCTGGGTTCCGAGAGACACCGGAACTTTTACACACTCGCAGGAGAGATGGAGACACTTTTACACACTCGCAGGAGAGATGGAGACACTTTTACACACTCGCAGGAGAGATGGTGACGCGTTTACACACTTGCAGGAGAGATGGAGACACGTTTACACACTCGCAGGAGAGATGGAGACACTTTTACACACTTGCAGGAGAGATGGAGACATGTTTACACACTCACAGGAGAGATGGTCACATGTTTACACACTCAAGCAGAGAGACAGTTACACTTTTACACTCAAGCAGAGAGACAGTGACACGTTTACACACTCAAGCAGAGAGACAGTTACACTTTTACACACTCAAGCAGAGAGACAGTGACACGTTTGCACACTTGCGAGACGGCACGGTTGCACACTGAGGGAAAGATGGTGACACACGTACACAAACAGGGAGAGTTTGGGACACCACACTCAAGATGTTGCAGCACGGTGAAGCATTCACACACTCCGGCAGAGATGCAACTTCATCATGGCCAAGATGAAATTCCAATCACACGCTACGACGAAACTCACATGTCACTTTGTGGGAGGGGCTTGACTGAATCGTCGGGGAGCCCGGCCTCCATGATGTCATTGAACCTGGTGTTGCCGATGCTGACAGCCAGCTGTATGGGGGGCGGGGGGGTCGGGGGTGGGGGGATGGGTCAGGAGAGACAGACAGGTGTTTGTTTTCAGGTGACTGGGTCCACTCCTCACCAACGCTAAACCACTACAGAGCACACTGTGGATCAGTGGCACTTAGAGTGCCCTTAGAGAGCTACACAGTCTGCTGGTTCGTGTTTACGCTTTAAAATCAGTACCCAGTTCAGACCCAATCAACTAATCAACTGCTTTGATGGAATAGAACAGAGTAGGAAAGAATAGAATAGAATAGAATTTCCCTTTCGCTCACGGCTCAGCGCAGGAAACTATACCCGGTGAAATGTAATGTTCACCTGCTTCAACTGATCAAACAACAGAAACTGAACTCTGCGACTCTCCAAGGGCAAGAGTGAGCTCTCATGTGAACAGATAAGCAATGTCCTTGTGTTACTATATTTAACGTGCTATTATATCCTTGTGAGATTATTATTATATAAATGAGCTGTTGGTCCATTGCAGTTCATTGGATTGCATTATCTGCTTTCCCAGCAGATAGCGTTATCCAGAGAAACTTACATAGCTTTTATAAAAATGTTTTATGAAGTATCCATTTCCGAGGTCATATAATATTTACTGCAGAATATTCTTTAGCACCGAGGGCAGAGCACCAATGCTGCACCTGTGATTCAAACCCGCAGCCTCTTGAATTAAAAGCCCAGCTTCCTATCCGTTACGCTGCACTGCCACAAAATGAACTCGATGAGTAAAGAGAGGGTTTTGGTGTGGAGTGTGAGCAGGATGAGCGGACGAGCGGACGCTAGGACGCACCAGCAGCTCAGACGTACTGAGCACGTCCAGCGTGAGCGACTGGATGCGGGAGTAGTGGACGCCGAGTTCCCGATGGATTCCGGAACATTCTATGCAGGTCAGGATGCCCAGGTTGGTGGAGAGCCAGGTGGGGTCTGTGGGGGGAGCGATTCAGGTTAAGCACCTTTTTTTCTCAAGGGTGCAGCGCGCCACGTCCCGGCTGGGAATCAAACCTGCAACCCTGCAGCTACAAGCACCAGCTCCCCAGACGATACGCTGCTGTCATTAAGCATTCAAAAAATGAAAAAGGCTATTCTGCTTTCATGATAACACACTTTGTGTGCTGATGTTTTTAACCCTTTAAAGGTGTGAGATCACAAACATGTGATTGGAATGTTCTTAACTGAACATTCTAATGCTGATTTAACAAACACTACTGGTAGTCGAAAGCAATGGAGTTCTTTCGGCTTGTCATTTCACCCCCAGTGGCTCCCCCACCCCACCCCTGCCCCACCCTGTCCCGCCTCTTACCGGGGGCACCACAGTCGCAGCAGACTTCGTTTCCGGGCATGTTGCGCAGATCAGCGATGACCGCACGCGCCAGGTCCTGCAGGCTGCTGTCCTGGAACTGCATCTGGTCCCCCCCGAGGGCAACGTTCAGGGCCTCCTCCTTACTGTTCTGCAGTACCGACACCCAGCTGAGGAGGGCGACAAAGAGCGATGTTTACACACACCTGCAGCATCTACTCCCAGCTAAGGAGGGCGACAGAGAGTCACGTTTACACACACACACTCACCGGCAGTACTGACACCCAGCCGAGGAGGGCAATAGAGAGTCATGCTTACACACCTGCAGTATCTACACCCAGCCACAGGGGGCGACAGAGAGCCACACACCTGCTCCTTATTGCCCTGTAGCACTGACACCCAACTGGACACACACACACACACACACACACACACACACACTGTGTGTGCTAGTCCAATGTCTCCTATCACCAGCCTAGTCCCATACTCGCTATTATAGTGATCAATAACACACATTAGTGCATGAACGGTTATTTGTCAGACAATCTGTGCTGAAACAACAACAGTGCAGATAACTACTACCATTGCAAGACAGAGGGAGAAAAAAAGAGAGGAGGAAAGAGAGATTGCATAAGAAAAGAAGAAAGCGGGAACGGCGGGAGAAGAGACGAGAGGAGGAGGAGGAGGAGGAGAAAGAGAAAGTGTTAGCGCTATAAAGGAAATGGTCTGATTGGCAGGATGTTTCAGGATTGGGGGGGGCTTTGAAAAGGGTGATAACTCCTCCATCCTTTACTGTTTTCAAAAGGAAGTAAAGAGACTTCATCAGCATGACAGGGCCTGCCCAACGTTACCCACGCATTTTAAAACAACAAAAATATCAGAGCCAACCAAACAAAACCGCAGTTCTCATTCATTCTCCCTCTCACTCTCTCTCTATCTTCTCCTCCCCCCATCCCTCCCTCTCTCAGTAAGAATGTTTTAATTTTAATTTTGCTTGGTTGGCATGAGAAGCATACTTCATGCACTGTCAAAAAATACAATTTAAAAAAAGGCTCTCGCTCTTGTCCTCTATATTCTCTCACCCTCACATGCTTCCTCTCCCTCCCTCCCTCCCTCCCTCCCTCTTTTCGTAGACAAGCACTGACTCCTTCCCCTTAGCACCAGGTTGTGGTTGACTGTGGAGAGAGGCGCCATCAGGGGAGGGGAGATGAGAGACGGAAAAAAGGAGAGAGAGAGAGAGAATGGACAGATGGGAGAGAGAGAGACCGAGGGGAGGGAGGAAAGAAGAAGAGACAGACTACCAATGGAAAGAGAGAAAGAGAGGAGGGGGGACTGTAGAAAGAGGGGGATTTCAGATAGACGAGACAGGAGGAGGAAAACAGAGGAAAGGAGAGAGGGAATAAACAGAGAGGGAACAATGGAGAGAGATGAAAGGATGACAGACAGATGAGACAAGGAGGAGAAGGAGAGAGGAGACGTTGGACAGATGAAACAGGAGGGAGAAAGGAGAAAGATGAAAGTGGAGGTGGAGGAGAGCATGTGTGTTCTGCAACAGTCAGACTGTAGGGTTAAAGTTAGAGAGAGAAAATCAGGGTGTGGCCCTCCAACAGATCACTGCTAAAAAACTCACACATACCTCCCACACACCCTCACTGCAGCTTCCACAACAATCAGCCATTGTTCCACACTGAGTGAGCCCACATAAACAAAACGTGTCTGATGCAATAAATACAACCACCTATTTAATGTGCACAGTGCTTATACACCCAACACAGTGCACGAATACATGCTAAACCCTTTAGGGAGTGAGATCACGCACATGGGATTAGAACGTTCTTGACTGAACATTCTAACGCTGATGTCACAATCACTGCTGGTGACAACGAGAGCAACGAGAGTTCCGGAACACCGGTTCACGACTTTGGGGGCGGAAAAAAAAACAAACAAAAAAAACTTTCCAAACAACCCGCTCTTCAAAGGGTTATGGATGGACAGGATATGGAATTAAAACGAACCAGTCTGGAAATGCAATCCTTATTATACTGTTAGCGCAGCAGGTCATGGGGATGTGCCTGGAGCAAACCGAAACTACCGTTGCAACCATCCGTCATGCCACTGTCGGACAGCTGCACAAGACACCACTGGCCTCAGAAACATCAGTAAAACCTTCGCCCTGCGTACGCGCACTCTCTCACGGTATTACACCCTCAGAGCATGTTTTTGCTCGTAAGCACTTTAGGCATTGAGCACACTCTTGGATCTGATCGGTTGTATGTTTTTTTTTTTTTCCTCGGCCACACAGAACCATTTGTGCTTGTAGCTCTAAAAGGTGACCTTATAAATTGAAAATATGTTTTGAAATTTGTTCCCAGAAAAGAGCATTCAGAAAAGTAACAATTATTATTACTACTACTGCAGCCTTTAAAATTGCATAATCTAGTCAAGCTTTGCATAGTATCATTGTTTTGTCTACCATTCTCTTCCTGGTGTGGTTCTATATTCTTTAATGCAACAGGAGTCCTCCTTGCAATAGACATACGTTCTTATATATTTTACCTGTCTTGTATTGATCTTTCCAAAAGGTCATTATGAAAGCATTAAACAAACATTATTATTATTATTATTATTATTATTGTATTTCTGCTTCTGCTGCTACCATTACTACTACTACTAATAATAATCATCATCATCATCATCAAAACTATCATCATCACCAAAATCATAACTGTTAGTATTATGATGTAGAGGACGGTGGTGAAGAGTTAACAGAAGATTTATGAAAGGAGGCTTACATCATGCACTCCTGCTCGTCCTCTGCCTGGAAGTGGTAGGTGCGATTGTCTGGAATGGAGAGGGGAAACATGGGAGTGAGGTCAGAGTTGGATGCAGATGGGAGAGATGGGAGTGAGGTCGGGGTAGGGAGAGTACAGTCGGCTAAACTCCAGAGTAAACAGGGAAAACCTGATCCACTTGAACACACTAATTTACACACACATACACACACACACATGCACGCACCTACACACACACGCACACACACACATTCTTTCTTTTTCTCTCTCTCTCACACACACACACACACACACATCTGCCTGCACATCTGCTTTCTATTACACACAGACATACAAACACACACACACACACACACGGATACACAAACATGCACACACCCATCCAGTGCACACACCCAGGCACATAACACACAGACACACACCCAGAACACACTTCACTGCATTCTTCCCAAAGGCACGCTAAGTAAATATCAGCCAATGCGGCTGTGTGACTGCAAAGCAGAGGCCTGGAAACGCTGCTCATGCAATCACTGCACAGGAACAGGAGGGGCCAACAAACACGCGCGGCTGCCTCTAAGCCTGTGTGTGCACGGTTCTGTGGGTAGGGAGCTGTGTGTGTGTGCGTGTGTGTGTGTGCACGGTTCTGTGGGTAGGAAGCTGTGTGTGTGTGTGTGTGTGTGTGTGTGCACGTTTCTGAGTACGAAACTGTGTGTGTGTGCGTGTGCGTATGTTTCTGTGGGTACGACACTGTGTTTGCGTGTCACTCACTCACCCACACACACACACACACACAATCTCACCTCTGATCAGTCAGTGACCCACATAAGCGGAACATTTAAATCCCAAAAAGGAATTAGATGAAGTGCAGAAACTGACCAGCACTGCCCATGAAGCATTTTTCCCATTTTTACCCGCGTCTGAATTTCAGAAGCTTCCATTCCCATAAAAAGTAATAATATTTTTAAAAAACGACAACAAAAAGACAGCTGCAATTGGCTGCTGATTTTACAAAGAGAAAACAGAAAGGGCAGGGTATTGAGAACCCCCTGGGTCAGGTCAGGGGTTAGAGGTGAGAGGGTACGCACGTGTCACAAGGTCAAAGGTCTTCCTGTCCTCCGGATTGGGCCTCACCTGGCAGGTGAGGAGGTTGAGTTTGGCCGGGGGCCTGTTGATCTGGAATAACCGAGGGAGTGACATCACAACACGCATCACAGTGCAGAACCGCAGCAGTCTGAGAAATATGCACGCTGGCAGGTGAGTGTGTGTGGGGGGCACAGGTGGGGACTCACCGTGCTGTGAGAGATGGTCAGGCAGCCGTACTTCACTCCGCACTTCCTCTTCTGCCACACCTTCCTGATCCTGCACAGGTAAGAGGCACACACACAGGTAAGAGGCACACACAGGCAAGAGGCACACACACAGGTAAGAGGCACACACAGGTAAGAGGCACACACACAGGTAAGAGGCACACACACAGGTAAGAGGCACACACAGGTAAGAGGCACAC
>CM077284.1:80038755-80116255 GCA_039654925.1 Anguilla pacifica | reverse complement strand
GGACCACCTCACAGGGCCTGACACGGGACCGCACACGTCTCCGAACACAGACGAAAAAAAACACGCGCCGCCTCGCCGACGTGCGAAATTTCCAAAACTCTCCCCCCCCCCCACTCGAGCGGGACGGCCCGGCTCCGTCTGAAGTCCGAATTTACGCTGGTGAGAAACGTCCGCACCTGCGCAGGGCGCCTGTGTTTTCACTGAGCCGCACACTTCCAGCGCTGATGGACTCCCTCCAAACCTAACAGCCCTTTGAGTCACACACAGTCCCCTCACAGGCACACACAGACAGACAGATTCCTCTGGGCTCACCGTGTGCACAGACAGACAGACGGACAGGTTCCCCTGGGCTCACCGTGTGCACAGACAGACAGACAGACAGGTTCCCCTGGGCTCACCGTGTGCACAGACAGACAGACAGACAGACACACCTGGGCTCACCGTGTGCACAGACAGACAGACAGACAGACAGACAGACAGGTACCCTAGGCTCACTGTGTGCACAGACAGACAGACAGACAGACAGGCAGGCAGGCAGACAGACAGACAGGTACCCTAGGCTCACCGTGTGCACAGAGAGACAGACAGACAGACAGACAGGTACCCTAGGCTCACCGTGTGCACAGACAGACAGACACACAGACAGACAGACAGACACCCCTGGGCTCACCGTGTGCACAGAAGCAGCCAGTTTCTCCACAAACGGCCCAATGTGCTCTGCGGCCTTCAGCCCATCCTGGAAAAAACTGAGAGACAGAAGAGACATGCTTAGAAACAGACACACACACACACACACACACACACACACACACACTCACACACAGAGACACAATCACACCGTGGCACAGGGGCTGTGAGCTCTGTGGTTTAGAGGGGGGGTTGTGAGCTCTGTGGTTTAGAGGGGGGGTTGTGAGCTCTGTGGTTTAGAGGGGGGGACGAGAGCTCTGTGGTTTTGGGGGGGGGTTGTGGAAACTCACTTCAGCTGGGCCTGGAAGTACTTAATCAGGCTCTGGAGGAGGTCTGGGCCCTGTCGAGCCTTCAGGTCCTGGGTCTTCAGCAGGTACTGAAAAACAGAGGACAGGAAATGAGCTGGCGCACCCTGGTGCACTCTGGGTAAAAAAAGAGAGCCTAGAAACACCCACTCTGGATGTGTTGACTATTATTGGGGGCCGTGGGGGGGGGGGGGGGTGACTCTTAATCCTGACTGCTCCATCGATTCCACAGAGCGATTCCAGAGAGCGTCATTCGCTGGCCTGAGATGGAATGCAACCTCGCTCCATGATGGTTCTGGAGCGCGCCCAAGCACAGCACTTTACTTTCTTTTCCAGGACCATCCCGTCAAAAATTTTAAGACAACGCAGAGGCGCAGCTTCGCTATAATCCAGATCGTATTTTAAGACTCCCTCCCCACCCCCCCCCCCCCCTCCCCACCCGCTACCCCCTTCCCTTCTCCCTACCCTATTAAAGTGATGCATGCCTCTAGAAAGTAGTAAAAAAAGGTGCATCAAAGCCTCTCTAATCTTTTTTTGGTTTTGAAATGCAGCAGCAGAGCTGCAGTCCTCAGACTGTACTGCTCATCTCAGGAGATGATCGTATGTGGAAAGAATGAGTCCAGCATCTCTGCTCAGCAAAAAAAAACAAAAAAAACTTTATTCCTCCTTGATTCCTATTTTTTTGACGATGATGTCTGCACCTTTCGCAGCTGTTTAAGAGAGCGGGGAAGGGGTGGGGGCTGGGGGGGGGGAAAACTGCTAAAATTGGAGTTAAATTGCGCTTGTTATCCTCTCGATTTACGCAACGATGTTCGCAGGTGCAGCCAAAGGTGCCGCCGAGACCCCTGGAGCGAAATTGGGGTTAAATAACGGCTGTGCTGCATATCGGCACACGCTGGGGGTGCGTGTCCAGCTCCCGGTAACATTCGGCACCGGCACGGTCCGGTTTGGACCGGAACCGTCCGTGGGGCCCGTCCGTGCACCGGATCAGCACCACAGCGAGACGGGCCACCCAGAAGCATTACATTACATTACAGGCATTTGGCATTGTGAAATGTAATAAGCAGAGGAGGGATCCATTTTTAACCCGCCAGGCAGATTAAATTTGTAAAGGGATGCGCTGCAGCGTCCCGTGTGACTTCAGCAGGGCGTGGATGAGGCTGACCTTTCCTCCAAAAAAGGCTGCTACCACCCAAACCCCTTGCTGCCTGGGAGACACCCCACAATGTGCTGAGAGCACAACAGATAACAGCAGCTTCCTCTGCCAATGACCCCACCCCCTTCCCTAGGCCTCACCCCCTCCTCCCCCACTGACTCCACCCCCTTCTTTGGCCCCACCTCCTCCTCCCCCAATGACCCCACCCCCTTCCATAGGCCTCAACCCCTCCTCTCCCAATGACCCCACCCCCTTCCCTAGGCCTCAACCCCTCCTCTCCCAATGACCCCACCCCCTTCCCTAGGCCTCACCCCCTCCTCCCCCGCTGACTCCGCCCCTTTCACCAGGCCCCACCCCCTTCTCCCCCACCGACCCCTCCCCCTCTTCTCCCATGACCCCACCCTTCCCCACAGACTCCATCCCTTCTTCTCTCCTGACCACGCCCCCTCAACGCCCACCTCGCACATCTGCAGCTGAAAGGTCCTCCTCTCTCTCTCCATGTCGTCCGTCACATCCACCGAATCCGCCCTCATCAGCCCCTGCTGCCTGCTCTTCTCCCTGCGCTCTTTCTCCAACTTCCCCCTGAGAGAGGGAGAGGGAGAGGGAGAGAGAGAGAGAGGGAGAGGGAGAGAGAGAGGGAGAGAGAGAGAGAGGGAGAGGGAGAGAGAGAGTACACTTCCTCCTTACTTGCACAAAATATTTACAAATTAGAAAAAAATATTTCCAAAAATTATCCCAAATTATAAATAATTTTAATTTCAAATCAAAAGAAAAAAAATGTGCAATTCTTTTAGGGGAAGGATCAACAGCCCCAATTGCAGCACAGTTAATTTCAGCCTGTCATAACCTGAGGGACAGTGAGTGACCACCCAATATATACTGTTATTTGTATATATTGTTACATTCATCATTATTATTTTAATATTACTGTTAGTTTACATATAATATATATGCTTTGGCAATAACTACATTTGTATTTCATGCCAATAAAGCAACTTAAATTGGAAAAAAATTGAAAATTGAGAGAGAGAGAGAGAGCAAGGGTGAGAGAGAGTGAGGGGGGAGAGAGAGAGAGGGAGAGGGGGATGGAGGAAGAGAGAAATAAAAAGGGGGAGAATGAGAGAGAGGAGGAGAGAGAGAGCGCAGAGAGTGGAGGAGGGAGGCAGGGAGAAAGAGAGAGAATGGGCAAGAACGAGAGGGAGAGGGGGATGAAGAAAGAGAGAGGGGAAAGGGAAGAGAAAGAAAGGAAGAGACAGATAAAGAGAAAGGTAGAGGGCGAGAGTGGAGGAGCGAAACAGAGAAATACAGCGAGAGAGATGGGGTAGAGGCTCGGAGTGAGGGAGGGAGAAAGGGAGAGGGGGGGGGGGTTTCAAAAACTCTCAAACTGTCAAAGCGCCAGCCTGCTGAAGAAGCGAAGAAGATGAAGCTTGAGGGATCTGAGCGTCGCCATTTTAAAAACGCCTCGCTTTCAAACTGTCAGTTTGAGCCGACTCCCCGGGCAAACTCACACTTTGACGTCGTAGTCCTTCCAGCTCTTCTCCATCTGCTTCTTCAGCTCCTGGAGACAGACAGAGAGAACGTCAGGCCGGCGAATCCGGAACGCCAGGACTTCCTGCCCGCGGAACGCTAAGCTCCGCCCCGGCGTCACATACGCGGGCGCACGACGCGCTTGTCCCGTTCGAAACCCGAAATGACTGGCAGAGGACTCATTAATCAGAGAGGCAACCGCTCATCTTCCCTGTAATTACGGCAATTACATCAAACGGGTTTGGAGGACAGAGTTTGGCAGAGAACTCTGCAGGGCTGCCGCTGGATTAGTTATTGACAGGTGCATGCCCAGGCATGTTCAGGTGAGAAGAGTCAGGTGAGACTCAGGTGTGATTCAGGTGTGACACAGGAGAGATCCTGGTGAGCAGACTCAGGTGAGAGGACTCAGGTGAGACTCAGGTGAGCAGACTCACCTGTCTCCCGTCCCTCAGCTCTGCCTTCAGGACGCTCTCCAGGGGAAAGGAGATGATGTTGTTCAGGTTCTGGACCTGTGCGCACAGACAGACAGACAGACAGACAGACAGTTCAGCCAATCTGAACTACTCATTGCAAAAAAAGAACAACAATAAAAAAACAGATTTTCTCCCTGTTTCACTGGGTTGATTTGGCCCAGAAAGTCAGCTGAATGCTTGGATGTCTTCTGGGGGGAAGCGATAGCCCTCTTCCAGACAAACTATTCAGTTGGACCCAATGAAAACACCCACAGAAAAACACAAACCAGGGCCAGGCATGTCCAACCGAACCCTTTCCCTGAGTTTAATCTTGCTCTCCCTCACAGAACAAACCTCCGTGTTCAAAGCAAACACGTCACCTCTACTCCAGATACAGGGACGGAATCCCAAATCAAACAGGATACAAAACTATAAAAACAGGACACTGAAGTGGACACACACTGGATATCACATTCACTGTGACTGGCTTTATAGCCCTGTATGTGTGTGTGTGTGTGTGTGTGTGTGTGAATGGTGCCTCGCCCTCCTCCACCCCCCCACACCCCTCCCCCCACGGTTATCTCACACTACAGGAAGGTTAAGTTCCCGTCTGCTGATAAACCTTAGTGCTTTACTGCTGGAGACTAGGCTCTCTGGTGCCAGTCAGCCCTGGATCTCAGCCAGACCTGAGTGTCTGACCCACTGAGATGAGCCGGGGGCCCTTGCAATCGATCTGCTGCTCTCTTCTGTATTATAATAATAATAACAATAACAACTATAATAATAGTTGCATTGTTGTTGTTGTTGTTAATAATAATAATAATAACAATAATAATAATAATAACGGTACTTCTCTCCAGGGTTTTCGACACACTTGTTCCTGGTTATGGTTACACATTTTGTTGTACGTCGCTCTGGATAAGAGCGTCTGCCAAATGCCTGTAATGTAATGTAATGTAATAATAATAATAACAAAAACGACAATAATCACAAAAATTACAATAATCATCGACTCAGCCCGCGTAAACTCGATCGATATCTCTCGGCTCCTGTGATGTCACATGACAAAAGAGGGCAAAGGGTTTCTGGCACCAGGTTATTATTATTATTATTGTTATTATTATTATTATTATTATTATTATTATTATTATTATTATTATTATTATTATTCATTGGACATTGAACACATCTGTGTTTCTCCAGTACCTGGTGCCAGAAGCCCTTTACCCTCTTTTGCCATGTGACATCACAGGAGCCGAGAGATATCGATCGAGTTTATGCGGGCCCAGTTGATGATTACCTCGCCGGCACGCATCTTCCCCCCCCCCTCCTTTCTGTTTTAGGAAAACCCGTCCCGCCACCGACCGGCCTCTTCTTAGGCAACAGCAGGGACAAACTCAACCCAACCAAAATTGCCCTTAATCAGAAACACTTGTTTTAAAGTAAATGTTTAATAAATGACGAGGGGCCTGTGGTCCCCCTGGTGCCGGGGCAGCGGATATATGGCTGGGGAAGGGGGTTGGGGGGGGGGGGGGGGGGGTCAGAGTCCCCGTCTTTCTGGAAAGGCAAAGAGGAGGTCTGGGATGAATTAGTATTGCCATGGAAACAACTGGGAGAGGGTTCTATTCCTCCTTTCTCTCCCCCTTCTCTCTCTCTCTCTCTTCCTCCCTCCCTCCCTCTCTCCCTCTCTCTCTGGGTTTGTGAGTTGGGAGGCTGCCCCAGCCTGCAGCTGCTGTCCTGACCTCACACACACCCTGGCGCCAAGCAGGCACGAGTTTCGGGGGTCTCCCCCGCTCCCCCACCCCCCCCCCAGCCCCAACCTCACCCCTACCCCCCCCCCCCCCACCCCACCCCCCTTCTCCAGCAAGAGCCGCGGCCTCTGACCCCCCCAGCTGTGGCCTCCTCCCTCATCTCAACTCACAAATAAAAGGCACGTGGGAGGTGCGCCCAGATGCATGCTGGGAAGGGGGACCGGCCTCGGTTCCGTTGCCGGCCTGTCATCGCCGATGAGGTCACAGCTCAGCGTGGGGCGTAACGAGCGGTGAGTCATGCCGGTGGGCCCTCTCTCCTGTCCGCAGCGCATTGCACGGCGCATACATCACGCACGCGTGTAGCGTGTAGCACACGCATGTGGCCCGTGTCACTGCCGCGGTCAGCGCCCCTTTTTAAATGAGCCCGACCTCAGCTTACTGACGCTAAACCGGAGGGACCTGCGGCCCGTCCACCGTACGCTGAACACGGGTTTTATTTCACCGTTCGTGGAGGTGAATGAGAGGACGGGGTCCCTGACGGATTCCCTTCATCCTCTCGTTCCTTCATTCCTTCATTCATTCATTCAGAATTAACACACAATGGTGCAAAAAAAAAACCAAAAAAAAAAAACCAACCAGCCTGGATTCCTTCCTGTCAAATTCCAAAATAAAGACAAGCTCCACCCTCCTCCCATTTGTTCTACACCCCCCCGTGCACCCCCATCACCCTCAGTATCCTGGCCCAGTCCGGCGGGGTCCTCACCAGGTTTTTGAAGAGCGCGGTCACCTCCCGGGTGAACACCGCCAGGTTGAGGAAGCCGGTCGAGACCTCGTGGTTGTCCTGGGTCAGGTGACTGTTCCCCAGGTTCTCCAGGATCTCGATGTACTGATCCTTATTCTCCACGTGAGCTAACATTTAAAAAACACACACACACACACAAACACGCACACAAACACACACACGCATCAGACGCTTGTGAGCAGAAAACATTATCGCGTATATGTCACATACAAACATCACAGCCAATCACAAGCAAGAATGACCTCAAAGACAAAAAATCACATCCGCGCTCACATTAATCATAGAAAGTTTATAACAATTACTCACGAACTGGAGTCATTTTCAAGCAAAACAAAAGTTCAGTATTTAACCGTTTGTAATTTGCCAGACAAAAAAAAAAACAACTGAACCTGTTTCTCGTTACTTTACATTCGAGAAAAACTGCCCTGCTCCAGTTCCGCTACTCCCGGCAGACTTCCTGTGATTCAGCGCTGAGTACCAGGCTCAGCTTCCTGGGAATCAACGCCCCCCTGGGTCCGCGTGTTAGGCACGCGTAAAACCACCCGTCCTGCGATCCGCCCGCCCCCGCCCTGCAATCTCGACACCGCGGTCACTACAGCCCGTCCAAAACAAGCAATATGGCCGACGCAGGCAGGAAACCGTAACGGTAGCAAAGGATTCCGATAAAAATCAGATTTTTTTTGGAAACTGTAACGGCAGCAAAGGATTCTGATAAAAATCTGATTTAAAAAAAAAAAAAACAAAACACATTCTATCCCTGCGAAAACACGCGCGCATGGATTCTATCAAGGTCTGACATTAATTTGACCTTAAGATTTCCTTTTCTTTTTCTTCACAGACACAGTTTGGTGGGTTATTAAAACTAAACCGGCCAAATCGAGCTTTGCGAAGAAGTGTACGTTTACTCGCGAGTCAAAGTTCAGGACAAAATTTTGACTGAATACAGACCATGCTAGCGCTAGCGCTAGCTAGCAGAAACAAAGTCACTTTTCTACCCAATGCAACAGCAGCCTGGGTTCAATCAACATTCGTCCTTAACTTCTTGACTGGCAGTTACAAATGCAACTGGCGGCTCAAACTGCGGCTGACGTTTAAGGTAAGGTAGCGAGACAAAGTTAAGGGCAGAAATGTTGACGGGCCGCAGAGTTTCGTTTGAAGAAGGGTGGATAAAAACAACCGGGCCACGCTGAAAAGTGTGCGCGTGACAGAGCGTAGCGCTGACGTTTCTTGTTCAAACACACGGAGGCCCTCACTGCTCGTGTGCTTCAGCGGTTAGCCACGCTTCTGTGTTTACACGACGCGCGCTGGCGAGGTCACTAACACGGCTCCATTTTTGGCAACGCCCTCATTGGTCGGAGCAGGTCACATGACGATAAGCGGTCCGGTCAAGGTCAGTCGAACATTCGCCGCTGCCCCCCCCCCCCACCCCCACCCTCTCAGTTTACCGTGTTTACATTAGCATTACAACAGCGGAATCGCAGCTCAAGTCTGGACTGATCGGTCGCCTAAGTCCGACGAACAACCCAACATACATTTCCGTCGATGGCACTTAACCCTTACAGGTGTGAGATCATAAATGCACGATCAGAAGAGTTCTAAACCGATTCACAATCACCACTGGTAACCGAAAGCAACTGAGCTCTAGAACACTGACTCAGAATTCTGAAGAAAAAATAAAAATTCCGAAAGACCTACTCTTCAAAGGATTCATTTTTTTTTAAAAAAAGAAAAGAAAAAAGTAAACATTCATAAAAGCAAAGAAAAATGATGGAAGGCCGGCCCGTCCGCAGACCTGGCTCCGGGTTTAAGGGCTGCTGACATATTGGGGGTGGGGGGGAAATTTAGGGCGGGGGGGAAGGGAACCCACCCACTCCCCAAGACTAAACACAGACGTAAAAAAATTATTGAGACGTTTCCTGTCTTCTGATCCTCTCCTTCTTCCCCATCTTCCTCCTCCAGCAGACCCAGAACTGGGCCGGTGGAACGAGGTGAGAAGCAGACACGGATTTTGGAAGTGCGAATAGCGCACCTTTTTTAAGACGACGGCCGGACCACCCGGACTAAGGGCCAGCGCCATGGAAACCGCACAGGAAAGCAGTAACGCACAGAGGAGGAGGGGGAAACCGAGGCAGGGAACGGCAGGAAGGGTAAAAGAACCACGGAGAGGTCTGGGAGCACAGTGCCGGATTTAATAAGAGCCAGACTGTGTGTGTGTGTGTGTGCACATGCACATATGAGAGCGGGTGTGTATGCATACATGTGTTCGTATTTGTGAGTGTATGTTTATCATATATACATTTATTGTGTGTGTATGTATGTGCGCACGTGTGTGTGTGTGTGTGTGTGTGTGTGTGTACATGCATGTGAGTTTGACCCTGTGTGTGCAGACAACCACAAACAAAAGCCACAACAAAAGAAGCGTGAAACTGCGCGGCGTCTCTGCAGAGTGTAACTCTTAAAAAAGCGCAGCTGGGTGCTGGGAGTTAATTTCTCTCCCCGCCGGAGTCGAACGTCCACAGCCTGAGAGAAGAGAGGGAGGGAGGAGGGAGAGGGAGAGAGGAGGGGGGGGGGGGGGGAGAGAGGAGAGGGGAGGGGGGGAGAGGAGAGATGGGGGTGCTTTGACGTGAGTCAACCACACATCACCAGCAACGATGGGGTTCCAAACGAGCCCACCGCAAAACGAGAAGCGGAAACCCAAATCACCCCCCCCCCCAACCGCCCCCCCCCCCCCCTCCCCCTCGCCCCCCCTCCACTCCCGGTGCCTTTCCCGGAACAGGCTCATTGGGCCATAGGAATCAGAGAAATACATGCATGATAACGAGAGCATGCAGGGGAACCAGCGCCGCAGCGACACAAACATCCTCCCAGCCTTCTGACTCACACTGATGGGGATCACATTTTAAACATGCACACACACACATACACACACACACACACACACACATATATATATACACACACACACACACATACACACACACACACACACACACACACACACACACATACATACACACATACACAGGCACACACACACACTCACACACACACACACGCACTCTCTCACACGCGCACACTCTCACAGACATACACACACACACACACATGCACACTCACTCACACTCACACACATACACACTCACGCACACTCAAGGACACACAAACAGCCACACACACGCACTCTCTCACACACGCTCACTCTCACAGACATACACACACACATACACACACACATGCACACTCACTCACACTCACACACATACACACTCACGCACACTCAAGGACACACAAACAGCCACACACACACACACACACGCACTCTCTCACACGCGCACTCTCTCACAGACATACACACACACACATACACACACACATGCACACTCACTCACACTCACACACATACACACTCACGCACACTCACAGACACACAAACAGCCACACACACGCAGACACACTCACACTCCTGCTTGCACACTCTCTCTCACACACACTCACACACACACACACGCAGACACACTCACACTCTTGCTTGCACACTCTCTCTCACACACACTCACACATACACACACACTCACGCACACTCTCACACACACACTCACACACACACACACACAGAAACATGCATACACACACCAACGGACAGTCCTGACAAAACATTGGGAGAATAATGATCTCCCAGACACTGATTCACCTCCAAACTGCGTCACTGCACGATTATCCCCCAAGATATCAATTTTCCTTTTCTGAAGAACACAGGGGGCTTGTTTACTTAATCTGGTGTCTTTGTGCGTGTGTGTGTGTGGGTGTATGTGTGTGTGAAGTGCCTGTGTGTGTGTTTTGACTCAGCAGTATGCTGGTCTGTCTGCTTGCTTTGAAACTGGAAACTGAGTGTAAAGTTCAACGCTAGAGGCAAGAGGAAGTAGAACGTACACAAACACCCAAAACAGTGCCAAAGACCCCACAGTTTCCACATGGAACAGGTCATTATAGGCATTATGAGCCAGAATGGAGGGGTTCATAGGGGTTTTTAAATGATGCCCAGCTCCTGTAAGACTATGGAAAGTGTGCATGCTCATGTGTGCATATGCATGCGTGGTGTTTCAATGCTTGAGGGGTGCACACACACATGCCAGCACGCACACAGAAGCACATATGTGCATACAAACCCATGCACTTGCACACAAATGCATGCTCGCACATGAACACACACAAACACGCATATGTGCACACAAACCCATGCACTTGCACACAAATGCATGCTCGCACATGAACACACACAAACACGCATATGTGCACACAGACGCATGCACTTGCACACTCACACGCATGAGCACATACATGCACACGCACAGACAGACAGACATGCACATCTGCACGCACACACAGGTACGCTTACACACACACACACACACACACAGACTCACAGACACACACACACACACAGACTCACAGACACACACACGCCTTCTCACTGCAGTCTAAACAGCTTCCACACCCCTGGATCAGAGTTTCCACTGCTATTCCAACTCTCCCGCTAGCACCAGGTGCCGAGCAGTGTGCTCGTTGGGGGAGGAGCTGCACCAGGTGAGGAGGAGGGGCTCAGACAGTCAGGGGAAGGGACAAAACCGAAACATTCGCAATACCTTCAACAGGAGTGAGGAACAGAACATGCTACCGCTATGACAACGAGCTCCCACCCACCACAGGTCACGTGACTTCGGGTGGATGGGGCGTTGCTTTTAAAGCCTATAAAGTTATACGGTCCAACTGAGTTGCCAAACAGTTGTATGTGTTACTGGTGGACCTGTCCAGAGTAACAGAAGAATGGTAAACGGACTGCATTTATCAAGCGCTTTTTCCAGCAACAAAAACACATTTGAATCCATGCCTCTCATTCACTCATTCACACACAGACAGACACACACGCACACCAACCAGCTCAGCGGGAGCAAATAGGGGTTGGGTGCCTTGCTCAAGGACACTCTGACACGCTTGGCCCACAGGGGCGGGGGACTGACCCAGCAACTCTCTCCGAACGCCAGACTCTCTCTCCGGCTCCGCCTCCTGAGCTGACGTCGCCCGCAGACAGAAGAACCGTGCGCAGCGGTGCTACTTACTGAGCCCAGAGTTGTGTATGGCCTTCACCATCTTCTTCATCCTCTGCAGTGTGTTCTGATCCATTTCCAGGGACTGTCAAAGAGAAGGGCATAATTACCACTCACGGCTCGACGCACGAACCCTTGACATCACACGCAAGCATCTCCATCTCTGTCCCACAGAGATGAGGTCACATCTCCTACTCCTCACAGGGTTAGCATGTCCCCTAGAGATGAGGTCACATTTCCTACTCCTCACAGGGTTGACATGTCACCCAAAGATGAGGTCACATCTCTTACTCCTCATAGGGTTAGCATGTTCCCTAGAGATGAGGTCACATTTCCTACTCCTCACAGGGTTAGCATGTCCCCCAGAGATGAGGTCACATCTCCTACTCCTCACAGGGTTAGCATGTCCCCCAGAGATGAGGTCACATCTATTTCTCACAGGGTTAGCATGTCCCCCAGAGATGAGGTCACATCTATTTCTCACAGGGTTGGCATGTCCCCCAGAGATGAGGTCACATCTATTTCTCACAGGGTTAGCATGTCCCCCAGAGATGAGGTCACATCTCCTACTCCTCACAGGGTTAGCATGTTCCCTAGAGATGAGGTCACATTTCCTATTCCTCACAGGGTTAGCATGTCCCCCAGAGATGAGGTCACATCTCCTACTCCTCACAGGGTTAGCATGTCCCCCAGAGATGAGGTCACATCTCCTACTCCTCACAGGGTTAGCATGTCCCCCAGAGATGAGGTCACATCTCCTACTCCTCACAGGGTTAGCATGTCCCCCAGAGATGAGGTCACATCTCCTACTCCTCACAGGGTTGGCATGTCCCACAGAGAGAGAGAGAGAGAGAGAGGGACAAAGAAAGCAATGGTCTGTAGCAGTGTGTGTGTGTGTGAGAGAGAGAGGGACAGAAAAAGCAATAGTCTGCAACAGCGTGTGTGTGTGTGTGTGACAGAGAGAGAGGGACAATAAAGCAATAGTCTGTAACAGTTTGTGTGTATGTGTGAGAGAGAGCGAGAGACAGTGCATGTGTAAGAGACAGAGTGTGTGTGTGTGTGACAGAGAGAGAGAGGGAGTGTGTGTGTGTGTGTGTGTGACAGAGAGAGAGAGGGAGTGTGTGTGTGTGTGTGTGTGAGAGAGAGAGTGTGTGTGTGTGTGTGAGAGAGAGAAAGAGTGTGTGTGTGTGTGTGTCAGAGAGAGAGTGTGTGTGTGTGTGTGAGAGAGAGAGAGAGTGTGTGTGTGTGTGTGTCAGGTTTAACTGCAGCTCTTTTGTTGTGTTGGAAATGAGAATCTTTGCTCCCTTTGGCAGCAGATGAAAGTTTTCCAAAGTGGTTCAGAAAAAGGAGCCGAGCGTGCTGCAGAGCTCTCCTGTTCTCCCTCCCTCCCTCCCTCCCTCCCTCCCTCCCTCCTCTTATTCCTCCTTTCTTTTGTACCCTCGCCGTGGGGCGGGCCCGGTCTCGGAGGCCGAGCGGGCCCTGTGAGAAGGCGCAGGCGTGTAACCGCCGTCTGCATGCGGGTCCCGGGACCGGCAGGGGAAAATCGCGGGTGGCGTTTCCACGGAAATCGCTCTTCGGCAGGAATCCGTGCCATTCCACAACCAACCAAATCTGCCGTCACACAAAAGGCCCTCTATCCCTCACTTTCAACGGCTGTTTGTTTTAAAAAACAGACTGCATCGGCGGCAAACTTGCGTCCCTCTCTCTTTCTGTCCCCCCGCCCTCTCTTTCTCTCCTTCCCCTCTCTCTCTCTCTCCATCTCTAATTTTTTGTTAACGCTTATTATTTTCGTTAAATCTTTTGATAATCTATTTGAAGTTCTTCTTCACGTGCCTGCATGGATCTAATTTTTATTAAATCCATATAGGTCAGCGGTAATAGTTTTCATTAAAAAAGCTATTAGAAAAATAACAACTTCTGTCTTGAAATAGAAAGGAGCCTCAAGCCTCAGCCTCAAGATCTCCAGGTTAAATTTTTAAAAAGTTAAATCTGTCCAACAGACAAATCTGCCCTCTCTCTCTGCCTGTGTCACACCTTTACCAGCACGTAAGAGCACCCCAGTAACATTTTATCCTGTGAGATGGAACCTGCAACCCCCCCCACCCCCCTCCCGAGGGGGTCAGCTTAGCCTGGAATAAAACAATAAAACCCAGAGAGTCCGCCTGTTTATTTACAGACGCGCGCTGGCTGCATTGCATCATGGGACTGGCCTTCCACAGCGTTCCCCGGGATGTGATGGACATTCCCAGAGAAGACTCCCAGGGTGTCATAACAGTAAAAAAAGAAAAGCTGCCTCAAATTAGCCGGGTGGATTCACCGCACCCGCCCCCCATTCCCCAGTGGTTATCTCATCTCTCAACCACACCCCCCCCCCCATCCCCCCCACCCAAAAACCTCCTAAACTCCTGTCTCGTCTCACTGTCTGATTAATGATCTGCACAGCCTGTGCTGTCTCTTTCTCTCTCTCTCTCTCTCACACACACACAAAAACGCACACTCAAAGGTGCACACACATGCTTACACATTTGCACATGCATGCGCGCGCACACACAGATGGGGGGAAAAAAAAGCTCAAACACACACACGTACACAGACACACAAACACACACTCAAAGATGCACACACCTGCACATGCATGCACGCACACACAGGTGAAAAAAAATGCACATACACATGTACAATCTCTTTCTCTCTCTCACACCCACACACACACACACACACAGGTGTAGCCATCTTGCCTCATTCAGGTTTCCCAGAGTGCAATATCCAGGTCTGAGCCAGTGACAGTGCAGATAATTAGAGCGACTGCCCCATCATCCAATCAGGAACGCTCGTCAGACACCAGAGGCCTGGGACACAAAGCCCTAACTGAGAACATCCTTTCTGCGCAGCTACGGTGCTGCACCGACGCACGGCACCGCGGGAATGTTGCAGAAACGTTACGACAACGTCTCCAGTGGTGCCGGGCACACCGGGCTACAACAGGCACAAAAAAAAAAAAAAATGCGCGAATGAAGCTCGGATACACACCCGCCCCCCCCCCCCTCCCCCCAATGAGGAGGGGTACGGGCAAAATAAAACAAAATAAGTAAATGTTCAAGCGTCCTGTTGTAAGAAGGGCTAGCGACCGCTGCTGGCTTCACCCCGTGATCAAAGAAGACCTCGGACGAAAAAATAAATTAAAAAAACGAAAGAACAGGACTCCTGAGGGTACTTTGGGGGTGGCCGCCAACAAGAAAGAGAGGAATTAGCATTTCGCACATGAATTCTTCCCTTCTTCTCTCCCACCGATGTCCCAAAAAGACCTTGACGTGTGCACCCCCGTTTGGCGGGGGGTACGGATGACCCACCGTTTGCCCAGCCGTTTGATTGGCCGGGACCGGGACCAAGACCGGGACCAAGACCGGGACCCCTCTGGGCACGGTTCGGCCTGCTGGAGGTGGTTCTCACATGCCAAGAGCCAGCAGACGTCTTTCGGCAACAGGGCCTCCCGCTCTCTCTCCCCCCCCCCCACCCACCCCCACCTCGCTGAAACCCGACCCCCCCTTCAAAGCCAGGCAGAGAGCGAGAGGTATTCACCCTGCTGACACAAAACTGGCCCCCACCCCCACCCCCACCCGGGGTCCCCCACCGCACGGGATAAAGAGAAGCAGACTGCTCACTAACCTTAGCTCGCTAGCAATGACAAATAGCCAGCTGATGCTACCATACCAAGGGCTAGCAAACTAGCTAGACGGACCTAGATCTTTTTTTTAAACTTTATTTTAATAGGCAAGGTTGACTGAGCACAAATGTCTCAGTTGGCGGGAGGAACCTGGAGTACCCGGAGGAAACCCACACGAACAAGGGGGAGAACATGCAGACTCCACACAGAAAAGCCCAGGCTGGGATTCGAACCCATTTGAACCAATGTACCGCCCCAAAAATGGTTACTTGTTGGTTTGGGGAATGCTTTGATCAGATCCTAGTTTGCAGTTCAGCCCAGAATTCTACAGGAGGGATTTCAGACTCATATCCTGGAGGGCTGTCATGCCGACAGCTTGTCTGTGGTTTCCTTCCAGTCAGCAGCCAATTGGGGCTTGGGAAAGAAAGGGTGTGAACTCTTTACCCAATCAATGACTTAAGCACTGAAATACACCAAACCCCAGGAGGCAATGCAGCCCTCCAGGACTGGAGTCTGAGATCCCTGGTCTCAACCTTTAGCATGCAATTATGAAAACGTAAAGATGAACATTCTCCCTCCACAACCTCCATTTGGTAGGTTTCCCTGTGACAGAGAAACTAGGGTCCAGCGCTTGAAATCCCTGCACCAATCCAAACTCCACGGCCACCTGGCACCCATGATGTGTCCCGCCCCTCTACTGTGGAGCAGAGGGAAGACTGCAATAGACAGCCCAGGGGTTTGAGCTGCAAGGTCTCATGAATCCCAAAAGGCCCAGATTTACTGCATGTTTGAGGTACTCACTGATTTAACTGACTACCAGCTTTTTTTTTCTCTTCACAAATGGGCAGCAAAGCTATTTGATTGGTCAGTGTCAGTCGACGGTTGGCAGCATGTGGTAGCTCCCGCCCACTGGCATGGAAAGCTTCGCTCTCGGTTTCTCAAGCCTGCAGGTTGCCAGGGATACTAACGACACACCAAAACGCCAAACCCACACTGATCCAAGCAAGTCCCACTCACACCTGTATCGCCATGGAAACTGTGCCAGTTGACAGCTGATCACACAGGAGATATGAGGTGGCCATGTCATTAACCCCCCCCCCCCATTATTAACTTTTACCCGAAATACTGGGAAATCTGGCTCTGTTAGCAGTCTTGTACAGCATCCAACGGAATTCACTTTTTTTTTTAAATAAAAAAGGTCTTAGAGACCTCTGGGCCGGATAACTCAGTCTCCCAGGGGCGTGTTCATTATTAACAACATCTGAGAATAAATAGTTGGCCAAATATTCTTGTTTTAACAGGATAGTTTTGTGGGGAATGTAGCATTAGCGGTTGAAGGGTAAACAGCCAATCAATAGTGCGTTATCTGCGCAATTTTGCCATTGGCAGAAGCCTCAGAAGTTACGAAACAACAATGGCAACAACAAATAAATTGCAAGCAAAGGTTTTATTTATTTTATTTCCGGCAGTTGTCCGACACTGCGAACAATATCACAACAAGGTTGGACCATGCACACCACAGCATCTACGGTGGACGGACCTTTCCCCAGCAACACCAGCGTTAAAAATTAACTCCACGTGTCAGGTTTGGGAAATTTTCAGTCTGCTAATAAAGGGGGAAGGGGGAAAAAAGGCTGAGTAATTATCAAAGCTTCCTTGTGATGACGTGTGTGGGCTAACAGTCTGTGATTTTAATAAGAGCAACAAGGGCGGAACAACGGCCACAAGGAGGCTGTTCAGCTTGGCGGACGTGTAATTAAAATGACAGTCCAACATTAATATAATCTAGGAAGCCTGGATTCAATGCAATCCCGTAAACAATACCTCTGTGCGGATTTTCCCATATGTACTGTAAACATTTTTTTTTCCCTGGAGGACGGGGTGTAGTCAGAATATAACTGATCCCTATGAAGTTTGCAAAGGAGCATGATCCTAGGAAAAGGTTAAGTTTGCGTAGCGACACAATAAAATGCCTAGTGTTAATTCTACTCTTAACAGAGTTCATATGAGTCCAACAGGAACCATATGTGCTCTGCAAGAGGTGAATTATCACTGAACATTGCACTGTGTATGACATTATTATTATTATTATTATTATTATTATTATTATTATTATTATTATTGTTGTTGTTGTCTTCAGAGGTAGTAATGTGTTACCTGCGACCACGGAGATGGTACGTACAAGCTGGCGACAAGCCCCTCTTTAAGCAGGTCACCCGCAAGCCTCCGGGACCACTCTGCGACAAATGCATGGTATCAATTTACCGGAGCGGGTTAGTAATTTGACGAGAAACGAGCGCACACTATAGTAACCTCACCACGCAACAATCAGAAAGCCAGATTCACTTCTGCAAGAAACGCTGCGCGGATTGGATCAAATAAAAAAAGCTACCGCGATACAAATTGTAAAGCAATACCAGTGGCAATGACCTGCAGAACCAGTTTCCTGTATGCTGTCCGCTGAACAAACGAACTGCTCGCACCACATCTCTTGCGATGCCGTCAGCCGCTTCAGGAACAACCTGGGACAGGTAAACAAACTCCAGGTGCGACTCACCTCCTCCAGCGCAATCACGGTGTTCCGGCAGTCGCTCATTTTGGTCTGAAAACTCGAGGTAGCCGGCGAAGCCAGGTCCTCGTTCGTGAGCAAGATAAATTCCGAAATGCTGATACGCTCCGGCATGTTTTCAAGTATCCTCGGTGTCCAAACAAACCAAACGAATCAAAAGAAGTTCTCTGAAAAGTTGCGAAAACTACTTGTTGCACAGCATACCCCCATTGGTAGATCCAGTTAAATTCTTATAGGTTTCCACGGAAGCACAAAAATATCCCAACGGTTGTCCTATCATGCTCACGAGCAAGACGTACACGGCGGTAAGTTCGGTGCGTAGCAGACCGGGTTCCTTCCACTGCGGCGCGCGAGTGAATGTAGCGAGCGGCTGCATGGTGCGCGCAGTTGTGCTGGAGCAGGGAGGGAGTAATTCCATCATCACGTGGGAAAGTTTGTGCTTTGGCAGGCTGAACTGGGCACGTGAAATCTAAGATTCGTTGTTTCTTTCTCGTTCCCTCTCTGATTTCACCGAATGTATGAATATTGGCCACCAGTCCGCCTTTCGTTCATTGTACTCACACAACGGAGTTTTGTTTCAGTTTTTAAAATAGTATATGCTACCCGCACATGTATACCTTCTATTTTTTCTGTTGCTGTTTAGGCTACATGTGGAAATGGTGTCACTAGCAAATTTATTTTTAAATAGATTGTCAATGTAGCTACAGTTACACATCAACACTGCAGTAAAGCTCAAGCCGGAGCGTAAAATAAAAGAAAAGGAAAATAATTAAAGAAATATTTATTTTACAAAAAGAAAAAAGTAAGTGCAGGTCAAACAGTCGATAACAGTTAACATTGTACTGCGAATGTTAAAGCTAAAGCCAGCTGTGAATTTGTTATTTCTTTTCAGTATTCCGCTCTGGAAATTCCATGTCAGAGACCAGAGACCAACGGTCATGCGTCTGCACACAACCTCTAATCTAACGGCAGTGTAGTATAATGGCTAAGGAGTTAGTCTTGTAACCTAAAGGTCGGAGGTTCGAGTCCCCGGTGGGACACTGCCGTTGTACCCTTGAGCAAGGTGCTTAACCTGCATTGCTCCAGTATATGTCCAGCTGATTGGATACAGTGTAAGTCGCTCTGGATAAGAGCGTCTGCTAAATGCCTGTAAATCATAAAACAAGAGCAAGGACACATCCAGTCCTCTCTCGGACTGACAGGCCAGCAGGAGCTGCCAACGAGGGGTGAAGACAGACAGCGGGTTGAGGGTGGCGTGGAAAAAAAAGACAGGCTTCTAAAAAATCAGGAGCAGGCACCACTGTTTTGGGGTGCGTTACATATGCCGCACGGGTGCGTCATGAAGACACGCTCTATCCCTCATGTTCTCCTGTAGACCCCCTTTTTGGCTGGACCGCAACAGCGGGGCCAGCCCTGCAAACGCAAATGTCTCTGAGTGACTGAGTGAGTGATGAAGTCATACCATTGGTCGGCCGGTCCAGCCACATACTCGGTGTTGACCTTTTCACACCACGCGTTGCTCCACTTTCAACTCAGGGAAGGCGAGTTGGGCGTGGACCGTCTGCTGAATGAATTACTAGCTTATTTTGCCCTCTCACACTGAAGTGTTTGTGCAGGCGGGGGGCATGGCTTGGGAGAGAGAGGGGGAAAAAAACAAACTCTATTGGAGTGAGCAAGGGCCTGGTGCTGGTTCTGCAACCCATTAGAATCTTTTTTTTTTTTTTTTTTTTTTAAACCGCTCCTGTCAGGGCCGGACTTTGTGACGGGAAAGGCGCAGGCTTCGTGCAGCCGGCCCGTAGATTGGACGCACGTGTTGCCCGGGCGACCGCCCGTGGGGTTTTCCGCGCGGCGCTACGTCAGCGCAGAAGCCGGCCGGGACGCTGCTGGGGTAGCCGCGTGGAAACGGACACGGGTTTTTAACGCTTCGCGGCGCTTTCCCGCCGCCTGTCGTCGTTTCGAGCGAGTCCCGCTGGGGCGGGCGCTGCTCGTGACGACCTGCGGTGTGAGGCGGAGGAGCGAGCGCCTTTACCGCCAAAGCCCCCCCCCCCCCCCCCCCGCTCGCTTTTTCGTCCTGCGCCTTTTGCGTGGCCCCGCCAAGGAGCCCCACTGACAAGAGTGTGAACGGCCCCCCGTCTGCGCGGACAGCGAGAGTAAAACCCGCAGCTCCGGAGGAGAAGGAATGGTGGCAAGGGCAGGGAGAGAGAGAACGAGTGAGAGAGAGAGAGAGAGAGAGAGAGGGGGGAAAAAAACAGGACCATTCAGAAAACATTTACAGAAGTTCATTGTCCTTTTTTTGCATACCCGGTCTTCGAAATGTGACTCACCCCTCCTCTCCGTGTCTCTCTACTCTGCCCCACTGACCTCCTCCCCCACCTGCACACGTCCTTCACAGCCGACCAATCAGGCGAGGGGAGGGGCGTGGTCCCAGCCGGGGGCCTGCTGGAGCAGCTTCCAGTAAGGGTTAGCGGTAAGAGGGTTTTTTTTTTTTTTTTTTTTGAGATTCCCAGCAGAGCCTCCCATCTGCAACAGGCAGTTCTGTTGACTCAAGCGCTGGAGAGGGGCTATCAATTTTCGAGGGGTACCTCAATCTGAGTTGGGGGGGGGTGGGGGGGAGGGAGTGGGCAGGGGGGGGGGGTGATCCTTTATTTGCGTTGAGAATTTCTTTCAGAGAAGCATATATAAGCACAGAGTGAAATGTAGTTCGCCAACAAAAGTTAAAATATGGAAGACCAAGCCTTTGGGTGGGGACTCCTTGGAAGTTCTGTGTGACAGAACGCTTCCGCCTGGGTAGCTGCCTGGTTTCTGTGTGACTGACGGCCAATTTTGACCCGTCAACGTGACGTCACCACGGGCGTCAGCGACGGCGGCGTCGGCGGCGCTGTCACGGGCTGAACGGGAAAACGTGCGACACGCCTGCGCCGCCTCCGTCTCAGGTTTAAAGCCCCGAAGTCGCCTTCGCCTAAATCTGACTCACCTGACAGACGCGACGAGCGCGTCGCGAGGGCTACACCTCCGCTCGTCCGTCCTCCGCTTCGACAAACAGGTTAGCGCGCAGAAATCACGAAGGCCGAGACTCAAAACTGAGCGAAAACAGAGGAACCGCCCAAGACGACGGCGGGATTTACGCGCACTTTCTCTGGGCGTGCCAAAAAAAAGAAATATATGTATATATTTATCGATGTTATACCTGTGTGGTCCCACCGACAAATCTAAAACATGCAACTGTGGGTACGACCCTTCTTTTTTTCCTTCCACACACACACACATACACACAGACCCCACACCTGCAGACAGATCTTTATATAAGACCTGAGGAGTTTTTTTTTATCATTGTATGCACAAAAACATGGTAGGCTACAGACTGACGACGGCCATTCTCAGAGTCATTACCTTCTCGTCTGGTCTTTCCTAAAAAATAAAAGTAAAAATAAAAACAAGGTTTTAATCTCTCACCTGGTTAAAAAAGGTAAGTAAAGACATAAGAAGCCGTAGTAACGTAGCCGTAGCCCGTACGTCGTTACGTTAATCAGAGTGTGCACGGCTGCATGTAAATGGGAACATTAGTGGAATATTCATTTTCATTAGCCATGTAAACTGCTTAGTAGGAATATTGTCTTTTTCAGAATAAGGGCAAAAACACACCACCAGCAGACACGACACCCCCCCCCCAGGACCCCCAGCCGCACCCTGTCCCCCTTCTGACAAATGTCAACATAATATGGCAGAAGAGAGAGATAGGGATGATAGAGGTCTCGGTTTGTATTCACAAAGCATCTGAGGCTAAGAGTTTGGTCTGGGATCACGTGTCCTCTGGCTATTCCTAACTATCCATAATCAGCTGGAAAGGCTAAACTGATCTTAAGTCTGCCCCATTTTCAGAAAGCATTCGAGAGTGAGTGTTGACCTTACCCGTTCACTGTTAAAATAAAATAAGAAGTTGACACACATTTCAGTATTATATTTAGACTTGAAATCTAATTTATGTTAGTTTTTTGCCAAATAAGACAAATAGATTAACAATGAGCTGAGGCAGTTTAACTAATTTCAAGATTTGCCAATGGGGAAAGACAAATTGAGCTTTCAAGCAAAAAGTAATGTAAACAAGCTAGTATGCTCTACTTGAAATGCTCGTTTAGCATAGTTTTGACGCTAAAAGAGCAAAAGTGATCCTAGACAAGCGGCCGTACTCTGTGGTGCTTTATGAATGAATGCCCCTCCCCCGTTTCAAAGCACAGGGTTCACTCTCCTTCCATTCCTTCTATTACTCTCTCCCTCGGTTTCTTTCTCTTTCCCTTTCTACCCCCCCCGCCCCCGCCCCCGCCCCCCATGCCCCTCCCCTCTCTCCTCCCGGCTGTTTACTTGGACGGGGAGTGCTGCAGGTCTAGGCCTGTTTTCACTCTGTCAGTTCAAAGACCTGCTGCTTCTCTGGCACACAGGTATGGGCTGCAGTTTCAGTTTGGGTGGAATATACTAGATCAAAAAAAAAACAAAAAAAAACAATGGGCCTCATTCACAAAACTTTTCTTAAACTATTTTTAAAATGTTCCTATGACAAATTTTTTATTTTTTATATGAGATTCATGAGACGTGCAGACCTTTGTTCTTGTGCATATCACAGGTGTATGAGATGATGAATGCTGGCTGTTTGTCAATCTTACGCGGAATCCTGTTCGTGTGATTTGCACAAGAAAAGCCGTGAACAATTACAGATAAGAAAAAAATTATGAATGTCGAAATGTTCTTACACGCAATTTACGATCAAATGTGATGGTACACATGTTTCATGAATGAGATCCAATGAGTACTATGGAGCAAATTAGTGCAATAAAAAATACATATCATCCATCAAATATTGGTTTTATCCTCTGTAGTTTCATGACTCAAACACATGCAGAGATGCAAAGCAGAATTTTCACACACACACACACAAACACCCTACAGTCCACACAGTACTACAGGAGAGCCAATGACCACACACAGAATTACAGGAGAGCCAGTGACTACTTTACACCTTTACAGTCCACACAGTACTACAGGAGAGCCGGTGACTATTTTACGCCTTACAGTCCACACACAGGACTGCAGGAGAGATAGCATGGATCGGTGGACAGGCATAATGCATCTTGCGCTGCACCTTATCAATTCTACGATTTATCAGTTCTGCAAGGGTGCTCGTCATGCAGACGTCCGGAGAGTCCACTTGGGTGCGGACTTCACCGGCTCATTAGCGAATTCATTACCCTCGCGGTCTTACGCCCGTGCACACTGGACGCAGTGACGCTGAGCACTTCAGTTGACGTCACGATAAGTAAGACCAAAGTCCGCGAGGGCCCGAATCCGCCAGTCCGGCGTGCCGAGATTTGGATCCAGCCTCAGCGGCGACGGTAGGCAGCCTATGGGCTTGTGGTAGCTCTTCTGACTGGAGGAGCCCTGTCGAACGTAAACATCGCCCTGCCCCTGACACAGCGAGGTCAGCTGGCTGTGTCCCACGGCATCCAGTCACGGCTGGATAATGACAACCGCCAGGTTTGAAAATGCAGCCACACAGGGTGGTAAGAGTCTTCATGAGCTCAGCCAATCGCCTTTGCCATCCCCAAATTAATTGTTTGCTTCTATTCAGCTGGATGCTTTCAGAGTAGCCCGAGGTGGTTCTCGGTAATTGCTTTCACACCATTTGTCTGGCTAGCTGAATTACATGGAACGCGAATGACACGGGGTCTGAAAGAACTTTGACATCTGTGACCTCCGACCTCTCACCTTCAACCTCAGATGCAATGGCATTGAGTAGCTAGCACGTTTCCGGGGCAACTCCTTGCTAAATGAAAAAGGATAAATGGGGGGAGTAGGGGGAAACGAGGAAAGGAGAATGACTCAGACGCCTTTTCTTCTTCTTCTTCTTCTTGTCTGAGTGAGTTTATGTTGCTCCTTGCTGCCAATGTCAGAGCTCAGTCAGTTTTCAGCCGGCTTACGGGAAGCCACGCCGTTTATCTTAGCCGTCGACATTCCTGTCTCGGCTCCAAGCCTTAGCCAGCTCCAGAGACCGGGAACAAAAATGCAGAATCGGCTCCTTCTGCAGGGATCACCTAACAGACCAGCGTTACTTTAGCACTAACAGCCCCATCGTAAGCAGAGCACCCTACCTAAATGAACGTATAAGTTACAAAAACACAGAAAGGCATAATTGCCAGTCCCACGCGAACGTTTTTCAGGCACGTGGTCCCAATTTTACAGAGAGTTGCCTCCGACGCTTCCCAGAAACATAAATCTGGCTGTGGTTCGTTTTTTTAAAAAAAGCCGTTTTTTCGCAAGTAAACGGTGTCTGCTCGAAAATGACGTCAGCTTCAATTTGCTTTGCAGGATTGCCAACGAGTCAATCTGAGGTGAACGTGTGGTTTGAAACGATGCGGTGTTGGCTTTCATTAATAAGTTATGATATAAATGTTTGTATAATGTGAATTTCTCATGGTAATGTACGCTTGTTAGGTGCGGACCAGCTCGAACGTGTTACCATGACAACGCAGGTGTTTCTTTTAGCCAAGTAGGCTACACGTGTATTTCACAGACACGAGCGACGAGTGCGATCATGATTCACATCTACAGCTAGACAATTACAGAATCAGGGGAGCTGGACCTGGCAAACCGGACCCGTTTTCAAATTGGGCAATCTTACTCTGTCACCGTCTGAGGATGTCAAAATCAAACGTGGGAATCTTAAGGTGCAGCTCGACAGACAGAACAGGAAAGATTATGAAGGTGGAAATTGATTAAAATAGATTCGATCATTATTATCCTCATTGGATAATCTTTTGTGTAGCAATGGCATTACAAATAACACTGTAGTCCAACCATTTTGACACAACAATTACTGGATATTAAAAATTTACCTTCATATAAGTATTCAGTTCTTTTATCAGAATCTGGGAAAATATATTCCAGTGAAACACTGGCTTGTATACAAGGTTTTGAAAATTTTGCAAGATTGTTCTTAAGTTGACAAGTGATGTCCGTTATGGACTGGTAAAGCAATTTGTAATGAAAGCATTACAAGTTAAATGTAGCCTATTGAATATGTTCACATATTTCTTTGGGCTTAAGCATCCAGTGTATGAATGTAAATGCAATACAAGGTTTCGAAGTGTTACGTCCAACTTTTGTTCAGGTTAGCCAGTGACCGGTCCTTAATTATGGGCAACTTTGAGATTAGTTTTGCCAGGTATTTCATCAAATCTGCTTACACAACATTAAGCAATCATTTTAGATAATATACACAGAGCATCTGCAGCCACTCTTAGAAATCCATGCTGGGACATACAGAATTTTCTTGTGATGAAGGTCATTTGAAAACATTGCGAGTGTGATTTAAAGTGATGCATGCAAATCAGCTTAAGAGCCAACTCATTTTTTTAAATTGAATTTTGAAAGCTTGGGTGGAAAAAAAAAAGAATAAAATTTTATGAACTAAAAAAATCAGGTCTGCAACGCCCTGTTGCAGTAATGAAAAACAGTCTCGCGGAACAGGTTCTTCTTTTTTTGTAACTGTTGAGTCAGAGTGATACAACGTTAGAGTCCACGTAATTTACTTATTTTCTCGTGAGCTTAAATACAAGTACGAACAAGATGGCTGAACCAGTGAAATTAATGAAAAGAAAGACAAAGTACCCGGAGCCGATCCATATGTAGCTTACTGAGGCCGCCAGCCTCCTACACCTGACGTGAGTCAGATCCTTTAACCCTTGAAACACCAGCAGGTTCGTGAAGGTTGCTGACAATTTTACAAAGAGATGCATATTTTCAAAAACTATTTAAAAACGTATATTTCACCCATGATCCGTGGTTGTTGTTGTAATGCAACTGTAATGACATCATCAAAAGGGGTTCAACTCGATCAAATGATGAACATAATGCCGCAAGAGTCATAATTTTATTATTACAGTACCTTTAATTAGATTCCCCTCCTCCAACTTCAATTGAAGTATGAACAGATGGCTGCAATAAAGACAAACCGATAAAGTGAAAGGCAAACTCCCCCACGCGCTTCTCCCGCCGTAATAAACACGGCCCTGTCAATTCCAAGACCACGGTATACCTACAGCCAATGAGCGCAGAGCATTAAAGCATAACAATCACAGTCATGGAACAGGGGGTCGAACGCAGGGGTTGCATGTTTGATTCCCGGATGGAGGGAAATTGCCACGGGACCCCCTGCAGTCTCCCTACACTAACTGCTTCAGTAAATTTCCAGCTGCATAAATAAGACAGCGTGTGAAATAAAACAGAATATATTAAATGGTGCCTAAATGTAAACGTAGAAGTATGGCAATGAGTGGAATCAGGGAAAAAAACTCCCACGATTGTGTGTGTGTGTGTACTGGGACGGGCGTAGCCGCGAGGGTAATTTTAAATGATCCGTTGGCTCGGGACGCCGCGGAGGCATGTTCAGGCCGGTCGCTCCCTCCCGCGTGTTTTCGGTTTTCGCTTTATTTCAGCGCTTTCATCTGCTAATACCGGTTCTGACACGGACATCACCTGCCGCCTCACACCTGAGACGTCGACTGAGAGCGAACGCTTGAAGTTACCGCCAGGCTTAATTTAGATCAGGGGTCTCCTGGAGTGTACTGCAGGGGTTTATCTGAACCAATTACCCAGTTAGTCAATCAACTGCAAGCCAATCGCCTGCCACACACCAACGCTGTATTAACAGTAGATTAGAGCAATTTATGTGAGTAATCGGCCAATAACAGATCAGATCTGCAGAGGGTTTGAGCAAGGTATGACAGTCTAAACGTAGCTCAGTTACAGGAACAACTCAGGTTTATTCGGGCATGGCTTTGAGGTTTTATTCATACATTTCAAAATATACCACACACAATTTTTAAGTGCTGTACGTTTTCCTTGAAATGTCTCTTAAGAATGGACACTAGTTCAAGAAAGAGAAAATCCTAATTCAAATACAGACCAAAAAAAAAAAATCTTTATAAATACAAATTCTGTACATAAAAAAAAAAAGATAATGCTCATAATAAAAACGCTACAGAAAACTAAACATCCTCTACCACTAACCTTCAAAATTTAAGCCAACACACACGCACACATTTTCTCATACGTCAGTAATGGTAGTCTCAAGGCACCACATTATGGTGAGCGGGACAGGGAAATGCACCCAAACACAAATAAGGTTTTCATACCTTACGGGACAAGACACTGAATAAGGATTTATTTATTTTATATTCACCTTACGGGGCACTGGGTATTCAATTAGTATTTATGTTTTACATAAAACCGGGCCATTAGATAAGGTTGTTATACACCTTCCAGGACAGTGCATGGAAGAGATTCTGTAAGTTATGCCACATGACATTAAGGTTTCAATACCTTACGGGAAAGGGCAGCAAATAAGTTTAAATTTTTATTTATTTTTTTTTTTTTTAAATCTACCTTATAGGGTAGGGAACTGAATATGGCATAGACAGGACTTTATATATCTTACAGGACAGGGCATAGAAGGGCCTTTATCCAACTTATGGGACAGGTTCAGTGAATAACGTTTTATGCATCTTACAGGGTAAAGCTGGGGTTCAACCAGAGTCCATCCCAAAACCCAATGGGGTTCGAGCATGGTCCACTGGCTTCTCTATGAAAGTTCAGCCAGAAGTCAGGTGACCCTCTACTGACCAATAAATGGGATCCATTTCCTGAAAGGGCTTCAGTGCAGTCTCACCTTCAAATACAAAATTTTTTTTAAAATATAAAATGTATCCTGCAGAAAAACGCTCACTTAAATTGACCCCATGTCTCTCAGACCCCCCCCCCCCCAAACCCTTACATTTTTTCCCATAAAAATATCAATGTATATTTTTTTGTACAAAATTTGTGGTAAAAAATTATGAATTCCATATATTTAGTAAAAATATATGTACAAAACCATCCCTATCATTCCTGCAAAAATACAAAAGTTTAAACTACATAAACCTAGCTGCCACATTATAGAAATGGGTGTTACCTCTAAAGTCACACACACACACACACACACACACACACACACACACCCCACCCGTTAATTACAAGGTGCACGCACGCACACGCATTTGTAATGCCCAGTAAAGATGCATCATCCGCTGGCAAATGACCAATGGCAGCAGGACCACAGACACCTGTTGCCATGGCAACTGCGTCACATGACCGCAGACATAGCCGCATATACGAGGTGCTTCCGAAGTTAACTTGAAATGCTAGCAAATGGAGATTAGCTCTGGCTCCACCGCCTCTCTCTACAGGTGTAAGGTACAATCCCACGGAATTCTCATTCATGAATACCAGCTCTTAGACCCAGTGTGTTCATCTAGGCTGAACGGGTCCGTCTAAATGAACTAGGACAAATGGCTCCCTCTAGTGGTGGAAGTACAGTACAACCATGTAGCTTTGGAAAGATGTACAAAATTCCTGAGTTCTTAAATCCCCCCCCCCCACCCTCCCTCCCAGAGTCATACCCAAAACCCTCTCGAGGGTTAAAAGCACCTATGACTCCCAAAATCTAGTCAGGTTTTTTTTTTTTTTTTTTTGGCGTGCGTCATACCTCGATAAACATTACAACACCTACTGAGAAATGACTCCATAAAATATTTGGAAACGACGATTCGGCAGGACTTCTACAGAAAGGGGGAAGGTAGACTTCCCGGCATTTATCCCCCGAGCACCAAGGTGGCGTTTCTCCACGCCCAAGACATCCTGCAACACCTACATCTTCTTAAAAAAAAAAAAAAAAAAAAAAAAAAAAAAAAAAGAGGCTTCGCCAGGCAGAAGCTGTCCCAGCATGCCGCGGTGGAGTGTCGCCAATTCCTGCCGGGCAGGAAGCCGCAGAGAGGAAATCAGAGGAACCACAGGAGGGTGGGGGCCAAACCCACTGTGTAGCGTCCAAAAACCGACGCAACAGGGACTGATAAACCCCCCCCCCCCCCCACAGGATTTCACTGCGGCCGCCCCGCCGACAATTACTAATGTTAAAAGAAAAAAACAAAAACAAAACGGAGGTACTAAAAAAAAAAAAAAGGGGGGGGGGAACCCCTGGGGGGGAGGAGGAGAAAGGGGGTGTGTGGTCCCCACCCCCCAGATTTAGCCCCCATTCGGGGTAGCGTTAGGGGCGGGGTGGGTCTCAGCTCTTGAGCAGGTCGCCCAGGTCGTAGGTGTCGAAGAAGTCCGAGACGCCCTCGCCGTCCTCCAGGCTCCACAGGTAGTCGTCGTGGTCGAGGGGCGGGGAGAAGCTCACGAAGGGGGCGGCGGCCTCGGGTGCGAAGGCGGAGCCCGGCAGCTGGTCCTCCGTGATCTGGAGCAGGCTCGGCGGGAGGCCCAAAATCCCCTCCACGTCCAGCAGGGGGCGTGAGGGTTCCGCCGCCGCGGGCCGCGGGATCTCAGCTGGGGGGGGGGGGTGGAAGAGGGGGTGGGGGTGGGGGTGGGTGAATACAAATTATCTGCAGTTTTCTCCTTTTTTATTTAGTTTAAGACATCTAATCCAGGAGTACACCCTGGCCGAAAGCTCCATTGGACCTTCGAACAACGCAGTTTTTGTTATGTCATCCGGCCAAGCAACCGACACCTTAACGGTCTGCTCAGCAAAATGGTTGGCCACATTTGATTTAAAAGCAATCTAGAAGAAAAGGGGTGCGACCAGTTAAAGGGTTAACAGATAATACCAATAAGGGGATGAGCATATGGGTACAGAAATGATCACTTTGCTAAGGAGACTGACATATTTAATTTTTTTTGGCTCAAGGTTACTGCATTCAATGGGTCCACAACCTCAGCACCTTCCACTAGAGAGTTCCCACCTGGCAGGAACACTACCTTTACAGCACAGAAAGTGAGTATCTCATGGGATCATTAAAATTGTACACGGGATATTAGTCATCTAACAGGTGTAAAACCCCAGGTCAGGTCAGCGCTGTGTCCCAAAATGGGGTGGTGGTGGAGGGGGGGGGGTGCATACCCTCCAGGGGCTCCTGTTTGACGGCGTACTGGGGGCTCTCTGCGACGGGCTGGGGGGCCTCTTTTTTGGGCGTGGTCCCCTTGACCGGACTCCCGTCCTCCTGGCCCTCCTCGGGACACAGGTACACCTCGATGGGCCCGTTCGTGCTCTTCAGGTAGATCTGCAGACAGTCCTGGACAGATGCACAGGTGTTAAGACGCGCACAGGTGTTAAGATGTGCACACCTTCAGTTCATTTTTACTCAACTGCGGTCGACGAGATCCGGTCTGGGTGCTGGAATTTGTTCCCACCAATAACCTCAGTTTGATTATCCAGACAGCTCCATAAACTATGCTAGTTCACTCCTGTACTTGACCACAGACAGGAGACACTCACAGTCTGCGGCTGTAGCAGGTGCTTATACAAATTTCAGGTCAAGATTTAATAGAGCAAATTAAATAATTAAGAGTGGAAATCGGCACATATCCTGAAATAGATCGGCCCTTGCAGTGTACCCCTGGGCTAACGGCTCCAAACACTTCGTTTCCATGGCCACTGTTTGAAATTAAAAACCTGAAAAAAAACGAGCTGGCAATCCTACAGCTGGTAATGTTTGGATCAAAGCAGATTACGATTCATAAAACTGCTCCAGCTCCTGCTGACACAGGCCCGTCCCGCCCCCGTCCCGCCCCACCTGGCCCCGCCCACTCACCCCAGAAGATTCCGGCACTTCCAGTTTGGTTTCCGAGGGGGCCTTGACAGCGATGACCGTCTGGTCCTGCAGGCTGGCGACGGAGCGGATGTCCTGGTAGGTGACGTATCCCAGCGTGCATTGCGGTCAAGGAAAAAGAAAAAAAAAAAAAAAAAGCCACCTCACATCCCCAAAAACCCATCTCGAACCCTGAGGCACAGGGTTGACTATTTTTTTAACCTTCAAAACCAACATGCGAACATGCCACCCTGCATGCTAGGCTCGGTGAGAAGAATCAACCACTTTATCCCCCCTGATACATTTGCATTTTTATGGGATTTAAGCAGACGTTCTTCACCAGAGAAACTTCAACACCTTTTACATTCTTTTACATACAGTCCAATTTACACTGCTGGATGTTTACTGAATCCAAATCCATTCAGGATAAGGAGGAACAAATGGCAGTGTCTCACCACAGGGAATCAAACCTGCAACCTCTGAGCTGACCATCATGCTACACATCATTCCTTAACCATCATGCTACACTGCTGTCCCACTCGACCAATCAGACCACAGACCAATCAATTGCTGAGTATCGACCAATCAAATGTTGAGTATCAACCAATCAAGTGCTGAGTAACAATGAAAACCAGCACAGCCTGTTGTTGTCCAGGACCAGCTGGGCCAACTCAAAATGTTCTCACAATGTTGCAGGAATGTTTTCTCAATGTTATAACATTGCCCCAATACGGCGACAGCATTGTCAGTTTATTTTGTGTTCGCTGGGAAGGCTGAGGATTTAAGAACTGTGAACTCTGACCCCCCCCTCCCCCCCCCACATAACCGCTCCCACAGTGGGCCGAGGCTCAGTGGCGCCGCCCTGCTGGAAGGATATCTCTGGTTGTGCTGGCTCTCGGTGAGGTCGCGCAGCTGGGCGGTGCTGGACTGGATGAGGTCGTCCAGCGATTTCTCCGCCCGCTCCAGGTCACCCAGCTCCTTATTCAGAGCGCGAGCTCTCTCTGACCCGCCCACTGAGCCCTCGAACACTCCGCCCACCCTGCGCACACGCACACGCAAACACGCACACGCACACACACACGCGCACGCAAACACACGCAAACACGCACACACACACGCGCACGCAAACACACGCAAACACGCACACACACACGCGCGCACACACACACACACGCGCACACACGCGCGCACACACACACACACGCGCACACACGCACGCACGCAAACACACACACACGCACGCACGGCCGCACACAAATACACGCACGCACACATACACACACACGAACACATACATACACACCCGCAAACACAAGCACACACACACAAACACACACACACACACGCACGCACGCACGCACGCACGCACGCACACACACACACGCACGCAAACATGCACACACAGACGCAGGCACACACACACACACACACACACACACGCACGCACGCACGCACACACACACACACGCACGCAAACATGCACACACAGACGCAGGCACACACACACACACACACACACACACACGCACGCACGCACGCACGCAGGCAGGCACACGTGCATGCAAACACACAGACGCACGCAAACATACACAGACGCACACACACGCACGCAAACATGCATACACACGCACGCACGCAAGCACACGCGCACGCAAACACACACACACGCACGCAAACACACACACACACACACACACGCACGCATGCACGCACGCACGCAAACATACACACACACACACACACAAATACACGCAAACATGCATACACACACACACACAAACGCACGCACACACGCACGCAAACATACACAGGCGCACGCGCGCACACACACACACGCACGCACGCAAACACACACACAAATACACGCAAGCGCACACGCAAACAGACAAACACACACACGGACACACGCAAACAGACAAACGCAGATTATAGACCACAAATACAACAGAAAGACACAATTTTAAAAAACGCTAAATAATAATTCAGCGCAAATTCCGAGGAACATCATGCCTCTGAACATGAGTAGAGAGCCAGGATCCCCCCACCCCCCCCTGCTCCTCTCCAAACCCCACACACACTCACATCCACTGGATATTGTTCTTGGACTTCTTGCGGATGAGCTGCACGCCCTCCAGCACGTTGGTGATGTCATAGATGCGCCTCTTCTGCACCTCCAGCACCTCGGTGGCCCAGTTCAGGTCCAGGACCCCGTCGGCTGACTCGCTCAGCAGGCCCACGAACTTCTTGGTCAGGAGGCCCAGGGAGGTGTCGTAGCGCGTACGCTCTCCTGGGGACTTGGGGGCTGTTTCGGGGGTTTGGGGAGAGGGGGGAGAGGGGCAGATGGGGTTACAATTAACCACAAAAAAACAAGTTCGAGGGAAATACAAGATGTGCTTTAAAAAAAATTAAACTGATATTGCCCTTAAATTTCCCCTAGAACATGCTCCCCATGAAACAAAGAGGGGATCTGAGTGCTGTTTTGGATGTTTGGGGAGGCGGGGCAGGGGTAGTTACAATTTACCTCAAATCGAGATTTGTAGAGAAATACAAGATTTGCTTTAATAAAAACAAAAAACAATATTGCTCTTAAATTCGCTCTAAAACATACTCTCCCATGAAACACGTAGAATGTCTCCTCAATTGAAACCATTGGGAGATGGTGTATTGCAGCCGCGTCTGCCAAGATGGTTTGTAGATAAAATTTTAAAAAAAGGCCACTGAAACTCTTTCCAGACAGTAGTTACTCTCCTAACTCTTCGCAAATCCCCATCGTAAGAGGATCCGAGCGTGGACGAGGCCCAGCATGCTACAGCTCTCCGTTTTAAAAAGTAAAGCGGGGTTCATATTACTGAGTTACAAATGGCACAGATTACATTACAGGCATTTAGCAGACACTCTTACCCAGAGCGACTTACACTTTCGCTTTTTACATAGCATTTTTACATTGTATCCATTTATACAGCTGGATATATTCTGAAGCAATGCAGGTACCTTGCTCAAGGGTACAACGGCAGTGTCCTAATCCAGGAATTGAACCTATGACTTTTCGGTTACAAGCCCAGTTCCTTACCCACTGTGCTACACTGTCGCCCAGATACCGCAAGCTGAGGGGAATGAACTGTAGATTAGAGAGTAACAGCTTCCACCACCCCCCATTGACCCCCCCACCATCCCCCGGTGGGTATACTCACTCTTGGGGCTGGGGACCCTGACCACGGCTGCACACCCTTTTCCTTTGGGGGTCCGGAAGTCGGGCAGGTACAGGGGGTCCTCGAGATCCAGCTTCCTCTTGGCCTGGGGGGGGTAAAAGGAAGGGGGGGGGAGACAGGTGAGCCTGGAGCACAGTGCTTAATATCAACACCCCCCCCCCTCCCCCCCACACACAACCCTCCCAACCGTACTTTCAAAAGACTACATCACCTGACCACATTCACACTCCCTTTTAACTCACCGCACAGAGGGTGTCAATTCCCTGGAGACAATGGCAGACACCGGCCCCACCCACCCCATATAATAAACTGCTAATTCACTTTCACAAGAGTAGAGAACCTCACCACCCACCATGTCTCCCCCCCCCCCCCCCAATAAAAAACACAGGGAGGTCAGGAATGAACAGCAAATCTATAACAAAGGACACAGACACACACACCCACACTACTCAGAACCTGAAGGCTGTACACCCTTTAAAGCTAGTGGTAACCATCCCTGTTCCTGGAAATCCACCATCCAGTAAGTTTTCATTTCAACCCTAAATTTGCACACCTGACTGCCAGTTAGGAGATCTCTGGCAGGTGAAGGAGGTGAAACCCTACAGGACGGTGGACCTCCAGGAACAGGGTTGGCTCCCACTGCTTCAAGGTGCGAGATCACACACGTGATTAGAATGCTCTTAACTGAACATTCTAATGCTGATGTCACAATCACTGCTGGTAGCTGAGAGCAACATAGTCCTAGAACACTGATTTCAAATGCTTAATGTGAATTTGTAACTGTGGGTCACAGCTTCACATTCTGGGTGGGGCAATTTGGCTGTTAGCTTGAATAAGCTGCCTATATTATTGAGGATACTATTGTGGGGAGGGGGGTGCTAACGATCTTAAAGGGCTTAATGCAAAGCTTGCTGTCACACACACACACACACACACACACACACCCCTGCACTGCACTCTCTTGTTAGCGAGGTTAATTGGATTCCAGTCCCTCTTTTGTTCAGCAACTCCACCCCCTGCTCGGGCGTAAATTCCGCCTAAAATGAGTGCTGTGTTTGAGAGGCAGGGCCAGTTTAGCGCCTCATTAACTACAACTCCCCCCCCCGCCCCCCCCTCCATAACACAAAACAGGCGGGAGGGGGGGGGGGCTTTCACCAAAGAGCAGACCCATGCAGCTGTGATGCTGAACAGCAGCCCCCCCCCCCCCCCCCAGCTTATTGCCAACGACCTGCGACCACCACCAACAGCTGGAGGGTCACGGCCGGTGCAGACTGCTCTTTCAGGGCAGTGTGTGAGTGGAGCCACAGCGGCCAGGAATGAAGAGCTGCCCCCTGGTGCTGGGGAGGGGACACAACGCGCATACACGGGCCACACGCGTGTGCACACACCCGCGCCCACGCAAACACACTCATGTGCGAACCAAGCTGTTTTACTTCAAGCTCAAGTGTTCATGACATAATTCCATATCTTCAAAAGCAAGCAATTCAGATTTTTTAAAAAATAATAAAAGGAAAAACAGATAAACGGAAGGAAAAAACGAATTAAGTTGGCAGCAGTGCCGTCACAGAGTAGCACCAGAAGACTCCTTCTGCACACTCCCACCAGCCCACTGGGGTGACATGCCCATGTGTGGCCACTAGGGGCCGCCCACGAGCAGTTGGTTGCAGACTGTGAAGGCCAGCATTGTCCTCCACAGCCTCTCCACCTGTCAGGGACATCTGGGGCTGGCAGCAGCTGGTAGGAGCAAGAGGCACAGCCACGACGGACGGCGGCAGTGGCGGCACGGCTCCGCCCGTCTCACAGGGAACGTCCCGGTACCGGCGGTCACGTCAACCGACCCCCCTCTGCGTTTAAAAATAACGGTGCCAGCCTCCTGCTCCTCTCCTCCTGGATTCACACGTCTTACAGGACTGGGGTTCCAAGTAGGAGGCTGCAGGCTTGAATCCCAAGGTGGAACAGCGTAATTGCATAATTAAAATTAAAATTAACTGAACAATTACGGGGACCACCTGACTTATATTTGAGCCCAAGATGCCAAATACTACTCCAAATAGCATGGTCAAACTTCAGAAACAAGTTTGAGGACCTTCACCAGGTCAAATGATTTTTAAAGAATGCAAGTTTACAATTATGAGAATCAACCTGGAAGCTGTCTGTTAGTGGCAGGCCAGATTCAAGCCCCCCCCCCCCCCCCCCAAATCTACCCAGCCCTCTGCAGCCAGCACTGCAGATGTTCTGCAGAAACCACAGAAGCAAATTTAACCCTTTCTGGTGTGACATCACAAACGTGTGATTAGAACATTCTGAACTGAACATTCTAATGCTGATGTCATTATCACTACTGGTGACTGAAAGCAAAACAAAGTTCCAGAACACAGACTTCAGAGTACAAAAATAAATATATAATAATTCCAAAAAATCTACTCTTCAAAAAGGCTAAAGACTGTCGGGCGCTGACACAAGCAAGCTCTCGCACACGCGTGTGCACACACCACTCGTGCAGTGTGCCTACTCATCTATGGAGAGGAAACATGTCAGAGATATAAACCAAAATGTTTCAGCATTTTTTTTTTTTTTTTTTTTTTTTTTTAAAACAGGAAGTGATGGTTTTCAAACCCGGACCAGTCAGCTTCCTGTGAGTGCCCCCTTTTTCCATTCCAGGAGATAAACCCACATATGAACAGGGGGTCCCATCTTGGCATGCATGACCTGGAACAGCACATCCTAAAACTCCAGTACAGATGAAATAAAACTGGAAAAAAAAAAAAATTTTAACCTGTTCAGTGCTGAAGTTCTCTCTTGCATCAGTTTTTGGCACATAATGTTGTGTTGCAGGTTTATGGACAGACTGCTAATCTGCTTGTGACAGTGATGACTGTACTCAAAGTACGCACCTTTTTTTTGGGTCCCTCTGGATAACCTAATGCCCAAATGTTAACACACCCAAGGCCGCACCTGACACAGACCCAAAATTCAGCTCCTCGCCGCCCATCCTGGAAGTTAAACCGCTCTCTTTACAAACTGCCAAAAAACTCTCAAGACACCAGGGAGGGAACCTGAACTGGTCCATTAAACACAACCGTTTGCTTGAACCAAGTGTCAACCACAGAGGGTGCAACAAACACCTTAAAACCAGGGCCCAGATTTGTAGAGCATCTCCCCGTCGGAGTGCTGATGTAGATTAACATCTCAATCTACTCATCTCTGAACTTTACACATCATGAGGAAAAAAAGGCAAGCCTAGCTGTGGTTCAGGGCCTGTATTCATAAAGTAGTAGAGACAGTAGATCACCAGGAACATGGCTGAGCAGCCCTGATCTAGCTGCTGAATGAGGTGTGCTTTGTTAGGGTCGGAGTGAAACCCTACAGGACGGTAGATCTCCAGGAACTGGGATTGGGCAGCCCTGATCTAGCTGCTGAATGAGGTGTGCTTGGTTAGGTTCAGAGCGAAACTCTACAGGACAGGAGATCTCCAGGAACAGGGTTGGGAACCACCGTTATAAAGCATTTGGAGGTGGAAGTGCTGACCCAGGATCAGTTTGGGCTCAAGCAAGGCCTGATTTTACCTTTTTACCTTTTTAGGAAATGAAAATCTGATTAAATCTGATCCTCCATCACCAAAATGCTTCATGGATTCAGAAACTGATCTGGAATCAGTTTTGTCCTTTCAATTGACAATTGATTAGGTCAGGATATGATCAGCACTACGTCTCAGATTCTTTATGAATACAGGAAACGGCTGTGCTGTGCCTTTCTAAATGTTAGCACAGAGCCCTGTTGCATTAAAGGTCCAGTTCCCCAACCATTTACCACACTTCTACCCCCCCCCCCCCCCCCCCCGGCTCCATTTCGGGTGGATTGGGAGGGACCTCCCCGCCCTAATTTCGCACATCTATCTTCAGAGAAAATTTAGACACTTTCCTGTTCTCCTCCCCCATCCTGTGTGACACACCCTTGCATTCATTATGAAACCATAGAGGAGACTTGGCACGTTTCTTTATTCATACCTGGTTAACATCCAAAATTCAGAGGCTGAGTGAAATGCTTCCAAGGCTGGCGGGGTGTGTGGTGGGGTGGGGGGCAATCAGCACTGTTACCTATTGTGTATTAAGACAGCCAATCAGCAGCAAGGCTTCCACGTGATTGACAAACTCATCACATGGAAGCTCTACAACCTTGCTGATGATTGGCTGCCTTACCGACACCCAAAAACCCTTCCCGATACCTGTGGCAGTCCCAATGGAGGGGGGAAGGGGGCATTGGTGCATCATGACAATACAAAAAACAAACACAGAAGAAACCGAGGGACTGTTTTGGGGGCTTTGAAATACAAGGGCTGCAGTCAGCCTCAGCCCCACCCCCCCCTCCACCCCTCCACCTCAAAATGCCTCCGAGCAAAAGCAGGACGTTTTTTTTATGCGGAGACATTAAAGAGGCCAGCAGGAATCCTCCTTAAGCACAAACACAGACTCGCCCACCATCAGTCCACCACGATGGACAGCCAGCCAAAGGCAGTCAACGCAGGGGCTCCACTGAGGCTGGGGCTTGGGATTATGGGTAATTTTCAGGTTCTGGGTCAAACTCGTCGCCCCTTTAAAAAGGGTAACAGCAAAAACCTACAAGTTAACAAGCTGTCCCCTGCAGTTGGTGTGTACCCATGGGGTAGGGGTGGTGGGGGGGGGGTTTACAAGCCAAAACCAACACAGGAGGAGAGCCAACCTCGTGTTAGAAATCACTGCTGAAGAACCAGACCAGTGCAAACTCCCGACAAGTTTAAACACAAATAGCTGTGTCACAGATCACTCCACTGCCGCCACCACACACACACACACACACACACACACACACACACACACAGACAGAGACACAGACACAGACACACAAACAAGCACACACATGCCTTTCCCTTAGTAGTAGCTAATCATATATTCCACAGTTAAGGCAAGATTCTCTCCAACATTCCAAACCAAACGCTGCTCATTTCCCAACCACACAGTTAGGCCACCTGTTGAGTTAGCAACACCCCCCATGCCCTTCTGGACTGTGTCGTAAGAAAAAAAGTGTGCGGCTGATTTTTCTTCTTGAGGAAATTACCCTTTTCCTTCCAGTCACGTTACATTACGGAATTCATTCAACACTCTCATCCACCCCGACTCACCGATTCTTCTGTACAATTCATTTATACAGCTGGACCTACAAAGCAGTTTGGCTCTAACTGGCAACTTTACTGGCAACAGCGGTACCCAAACTGGGAACCGAAGCCACAACCTTTGAGATACAATTCCAGTTCCTTAACCTCCACACTGCACAGCTCTCAAAACTTAGGCCTTGCGTATGTGTGGGCCTAATGAACGAACGAATCAATGAATTTCTGACAATTTAAAAACAAGATTTCATAAGACTGCATAGCAGACAGCAATCCTTTAAAAAATTCCCAAGGATAGAAACACAAGGAAGGCAGAAGTCTTATTTCCACTGTGCTCCTCAAAGAGCAGCAGAATCTCTCATCTATAAGCAAACAGGACATTCAAATTTCTTAAGTAAAACAAGTCTCCCTAGCTTTGTTCTGAAACTCACTTTGTTGTTTTTCCCATTAGAAGTTCATCAGATTTTAAACATCTTAAATCACATCACACCATTGAACAGTAAAGGACTGGTAACTCTTGCCCCTACAGGGATAATCAAAAGGCCACCGGTAATGGTAGACTCAGCGAGCGACGACAGGATTTCACAAGTCGAGCAGAGTCAGGTCTCGTGATTGAGAAAATGCGTGGAGAAATTCTTCAGACCGTTAACCACCCCGCCCAGTAATGAACACGTTAGGAAGGAAGAGAAAGACTACTACCCACATTTGCACTTTCTAAAAACAGTGACCCTGGCCAGGGCCAAGTGGAGGCGGCGCCTGCAATCTCACTTCCCTTTCAGCCTTTCTGCTCCAGTCACCTGACTACAGTAAACAATGAAAAATAAAAAAAAAAAGACTAGAAATTATTTTGCCTCCCCAAGCACAAAATTTTTCATCCACTTCCCCTAGTATTTGATAAAAAAAATCAACAAAAACAGGAAAGGACAGATTCCACTGCTCTATCAAAGACTCCATTTCTAGTATTCACAGATACCAATAACAAAAATAAGTTTTACTGTAGTATTCAGTGCTGTTAATCTTTTATTATTATTATTATTATTATTATATTATTCCAGTCAGCCTTTTCCAGAATTAGCCAACTTAAACTGCCACTGCTCCAGTACAGAGAGATTTAGTACCAGCCTATCATGCTGACATGAGACCCTCTTCTTCACTAGGATCAAGTGACCAGGTCAGGGGTGATTACTGCCTGTTGACCCCCCCGCCCCCCGCCGCCCCATGGAAGGACGAGGGCAGGTTGGACTGGTCAACAAGGTTTTAAGTCCCAACAGGTGCAGGCTGATGCCAGAGAGGGAGATAGATGAAAACATGGAAGAAATCTCCAGAGAAGGAACCAATCTCATACAACTGCCCTTCTCCCCCCATCCATGTATGTCACTGGACAGAAAGTACTCTTTATAAAAATAATTTTAAAAAAAGACATCAAATACTTGGCATCTAATGCAAGGTCTTTATACACAGCCGGGGATAAATTGTACAAATGTGCGCACGCGTATCAAGGTGGGGCATTTAAGAGAGGGCCATGCTAAGGCCTACCCATTCATTAAAGCAAGAACAAGCAACACCGGAATGTTCTGTTCTGGCGGCCCACGCGCCCCTCCTCCCACTTCTGCTAGTTGTTTCTTCCACACCCCTCCCCCCCCTTTGACGCACATCATGTTGTTACTGTTGGCCTTCCAACAACACCCCCCCCCCACACTGAACCGACCCCCTCATCCACCCCCCTCCCCCCTCTCCAGTTTTACCCCCCAGAACGTCTGCAACAGCTGGGATGCGCGCGGGCTGTCTCGAGCTGGTAAACGCATTACACTTGAGGAGACGGGACAAAAAAATCCTCTCCCAAAACACGTTGCCAAGCAATGCATGGGGCCATATTAATGCATATATATATATTTAAACATGCAATTAATTCTTAGCAGCGTACTTCACGTACCATGATACAAGGCAATACGAAATATGACAAGCTACAGGAGAACAAACCACAAGAGTGCAACATAGCGCTTGCGGGTTATCAATGAAATGTCCAATTTATCAGATTCAAAGAGAACGTTTCACGGCAATACACAACAAAGCAACATTTGAAACGGCTGTAAAGTAGTGCTTTATCGAGAGCACTGGTAACAGTACAAGCACAAAATTGGCATGCTAGTGAAATATGATTAGCTGCCAACTGCTACAAGAGACCATTGTTACTGCATTTGCAATACCTAGTCAACACAAACGCGTAAGAAAGTAAACGTACAAATTATCCGTAGGGTGTATACGACTCATGTAACCGCAGTCTTACCGGCAGTCTCCCCGATGAAGATCTGATGGGTTTCGCCTCGGGTCCGTGAGGGGTTGCATAAAGACAGTTGACTCGCTGATCCGCGACTGTAGTGTTGCAAATTTGCGTGAAGTATCCAGCCGGCACGGAGTTGATATGCGGGGTAGAGAGTCCAGTATTGAAAAACTCCGTGTGCACTCCAGCTAGAACTTTCTTCTGCGAGCTCGACCCCGACAGTCCCACAGTACTTCTGGCAGAAGCCGGACCTTTGGGTAACCGCATCATTTTGTGCTACCAAGTTAGCCTCTGGCTTGATCGGAAGGGTTCGCTTACAAAGCAGTGTTTAAAAAATAAAAATAATAATAATATTAATAAATACAATCCCGCACTACTGCAGTAAGTAGACACGGTATCAACTCTTCAGGGCGTGCAAGCCACAATTCTGTAGGCAGACTATTGCTTGATCAACTGCACAAATATATGGCTTGCTTTTGCTTACTGGTTGGCTGGCTAGCTAGCTAGCCAGCTAATCACAAAGGGTGATTATCAAAAGCTAGCTAACGTTTGCTTCCTCTTATTCCACCTTTCAAACAAGTGCAAAAAAATTAAAAATGCACAAATGCACGCGCCAGATATGCATAAATAGTAGCTGTGTTGCTTCCGACGTAGCTATTAGCTAGCTAAACAAATGCAAACAGTAGGTTTATCAGCGACTACTTCAACAAAGTGCAAAGGAATAATGTTACTTATTTTTTGTAATAAAATCGACATCGATTTGTATCAATATTCATATACCCAGAATCGGGAGAGTCTGTTTGTAAAGCCTTGAAAACCAAGATCAATTAAAAATGTCCGTATTTAAAAGGATGCTTTGGATTTTTGTTACGGGTCAAAAAAAAATACCTCGCAAAGTCCCGCAACAGCGAAATTGCTCAGCTTTTAGGAGTCCAGTTAGCCTCAGAACTTGTTTTAGCGCCAAACCGCGTCCCGCGAAATTTGGATCTCCCGCGGTTGGAACTACATTTTGATTGGCCAAGAGCCGTGCGCCATCGTTCCTTTTCGTGGATATTTGCATAAAACTGTTAAAGTCGGGCGTGCCTCCTCTTAAAGAGACAGGAATTCAAAATATGCCGTGTTTTTTAAAGTTTAAAAAAGATAAACCTCCAGCAACCTAACGTAAATATAGCTTTAGATGCACAAATATAGAAATCCCTCGGAAGTTAACGAGTGAAAAGAAACGCTAAACACTGTATTGGATTCTTTCTGAGTTCAGTCTTTCTGCTTGACCTAATTTTAAATATCCCGGGTTGGGGGCCTGTAAAATTACCCTAAAGCCACTCCACATTCCCCTTGTTTAGTTTAACAAGAAATTTTCCTATTTGACATTTCTTTAATAAGCTATTTAAAAATAAAAGAAAAAAGAAACGGCAGACACACAATTTATTACATCATGAAAAAGTATATCTGAGCAATTTAAACTAAGCAGCACAAACACATTTAATACACCGAACTGTACAACAGCATAAGGTTTTTTTTTGTTGTTGTTGACAGATTAACTTCATTCACCTTTGTTGCTCTCCCTCCGCAGAATTACACACTCATTTTCATCCAATTTTCGTCATTATTCCAAAATATTAATTGCCTTTCACTGCTAAATAGACTCTGATATAGTGAACTACATTTAACTTCATCGGAGTACATTTTTATGCAATACTCACTCACTTGATTTCAACATGTTACACATATTACCATTTACCGAACGTCAACGCAGATCTCTACCGAGGCTATTCCCATAAACCACCCCACGGAAACCAAGCCACATTAACCTCTCCATACGTTGCACCCCAGATCGGTGAAGCTATTTCGTTTTGCGGGTTTTGAGTGAATGTACTTTGCATGGCTGGATAGCCTAGCCCATGTCCAGCGGAAGAGCGAGCTGGCGGCAAGGCTAGGCTAGGCCAGCACAGGACAGTTAAACAGGAACTGCAGCGTCACATCGGCATGTGCGTACTTGCGCCTATTAGTGACAGTTATGATTGCGTTGGTGGTGTTTAACCGGTGCTCTGACAGCATTAGTTGTGATAGTCTTGTTTACAAACACAAACATTACAGGTCGCTTCACGCTCTCTTACTTCCAAACGCATGGGCGTTCGTCTCAATGCAAAATCAGAGAACTGTCCGAAGACACAGCGCTGCTCGTGAGCATCTCAGCTGTAAAAAACAGAACCACAGCAACTGCTTTTTTTGTTGTATTTTCTGAAGAATTTGCCCGAGGACCTCAATACCTACACTTAAAGCATCCGAAGAAAGGGGTAATTGGGCAACATTAAGAACAAAGTAGGGTGTGTTCCTTTAAAATTTACTTGCTAATTGACTTAGAGCTAACAGTGTAGACCGTGAAGTGGGCACGGGGTAAACAATTTGTCCTGGAAATAGCTTGATCCCTGACCCCATTCACTGCAGATTTTTGGTGAAACAGAGTAAAGTGAACGGTCTCCTCAACGTGGAATGAGACAGATAACAGATACGTGTCAGTCCAATGCTTTGAATTTCAGGAAATTAAGAAGTTAAAAATAGAACCATTATAGGGCTGTTTGAGATTTAAGGTGTGGTGAGTGGTTTGGTCAATTAATTCAGTTCAGTTAAATTTAAATTTTATTTATATATGACATTTTACACGCAGTGTCAAGAAGATTAAATACCAGCAACCTGAGATAATCTGCAGTGAGGCTGCACAGATACAAACAATACAAATGTATTTCTGATGGTCTCCTTGATATAATTAATCACTTTTTCAGTGTAATATTTATTTTTTTCTTTCAATTTTAATACATTGCATTATATTTAAATAAGGCCCTTTATGGGAACACTATCACAAAGACGCTTTACAGAAAAATAGGACAATCGGGAAAAGACCAAAAATCCAACAAGTGAGGTTAAATGTTTTCATTCATTCATTCATTTTGGAGTGGGGGGGGGTGGGATTGCAACAACCTTAACTGGACGAGGTGGCCTGCCTGTGTCAGGCAGATTCCCCATTACCTCGCTATCACCATTTCACCTATCTTTAGCGATTGATACCGGGCCAGCCAGCGGAGGATGGGCTCTCCCTCTATAGCTGGGCTTCTTCTCTATGAAGAGGGTGTAATGGTAAATGGTAAATGGACTGCATTTATATAGCTTTTATCCGCTTTACAATTGATGCCTCTCATTCACCAGAGCAGTCAGGGGTTAGGTGTCTTGCTCAGGGACACTTCAACATGCCCAGGGCGGGGCTCGAACCGGCAACCCTCCGACTGCCAGACAACCGCTTTTACCTCCTGAGCTATGTCGCCCCTTGTGTAATTCTCTGGGTTACATTACATTACAGGCATTTACCAGACACTTTTATTCAGGGCGACTTACACAACCTTTTACATAGCATTTACATTGCATCCATTTATACAGCTGGATATATACTGAAGCAATGAACCAGTCACCTTTAGATTACAAGACCAGTTCCTTACCCATTATGCTCTTAATGGGGCAGTGTTAAGAATTAAATGTCTCACCCACCCACTGCAAAGACTTAATTTAGGAAAGCAATTTAGGTTTTCTGACTGAAGTTCTGTACTATTTCCCGGGTTAACTCACTCAAACAGCTGCACAGAAAGGATAGCGCCATCTGTGTAGCTGGATCAAAGCCAGCGGTGCCAGGCCAGAAGCACCCAAACACACCGCAGAAGCACTAGCTCTGTCCGAGAGGTTCACCTCAGACTGTGAAATTGCTGAGTCACTCTGAACGTACTGCCTCATCCGCCCAGCTCTTGGTGACTGCAACAGCAGGAAAACAGCTGTCATAAGAGAAAAAAAAAGAAAGAGAAAAGGAGTATCAACTCAGGCATACTATGTTCAATTAATGACGTTGACATTACGGTGTTGGAAGGGTGATATTCTCAGGACGCCGCCCTCTGGTGGCCGAACAGCACAATGCGCTGATTACGTCATCAATTGGAGACGGCTGGATACTCAGATACTCGAGTGCCTTGTCACTCAGCTGTCAGACCATACAACTTCATTGGTCAGACCAAATCTAATGAACATCCCCAGAGCTGAATTAGAAGAATCAGCATTACACGCTGTTGCTGCTAGCAAACCGCAGTGCTAGCAGTAGCAACGTATGTTATTACGGAAATTGAGCCGAAGATTCTGCGTTTATGACACTTTTTACATCTATAAAAAGGATGCAGGACATATCATGTTCTGTGATACCTTATTCTTTGCATCTGAGAAATGTTCAAGACAAGTGGACGGCGGTGTAGTACAATGGATAGAGAACTGGGCTGGGTAACCCAGCGGTTGCAGGTTTAATTCCCAGGCAAGCCCAGAGGATCATCAGACCCTACACACCAGCCAGACCTCTCCGTTCTGCCACCTCTGGATGCTTGGCACCTCCCCCTCTTCGTGTCTGTCCTGGCCCCTCGCTGGTGGAATGACCTCCCCGTGGCGGTCAGAACAGCAGAGAATCTGACTACCTTCAAACGCAGACTAAAGACTCATCTCTTCAGGCTGCACCTCTCCCCACCCCTCCCTAGCCTATAGTTTAGCTCAATGTACCTGGTTAGGCTAATACGATCACGTTAGTTTTTATTTGGCAGGATTGTTTTTGTCTGATTCTGATTAGGCAAATGTGATTTCAGTGCTAGTTTGTACTTGGCAGGATTGTTTGTTTGTTTGCTGAACAGGTTACTCTACAGGGTTGGAGTCCTGATCTATGTGGTCACTTCTGGCACTACGATCTTTACTTCACTCTAGTGTGTTTCTTTTGCACCTCTGCACCTTGAACTAATGCACTTGTTGTACGTCGCTCTGGATAAGAGCGTCTGCTAAATGCCTGTAATGTAATGTAATGTAAAAGCCTGTTCAAAGTAATGACCCCCCCCCCCCCCCAAACCGGCTTCACTCAAATCAGTGTGCAAAGCCCACCCCCGTTTTTCCCACCCTTATGACACTGCTATTGTACCTTTGAGCAAGGTACTTTACCTGCATTGCTTCAGTACATACCCAGCAGTAAAAAAAAATAAACGCATCCTAGAATTAAAAAGTGAGTCGCTCTGAATAAGTAATGTCAGCTATGGGTGTTATTGTGTGTCGTGTTTGGACAGGGTCACTGAAATTGAAGACCGGGTTGTAAAAACATTCTTAGGCTTTCTTGTGTCATTCCTTAATCAACTGCTTCTTTTCAAATTGCAGTCCACCAGTTCCTGTGCAGCTTGTACTGGCGGACAATCCCAAAACCCCACCTGATGTGTTCAGACACCAGTGATATACAGCAAATAATTGTTTGAAAATGACAACGATAGTGCAGTTCTGACTAATGGCACACCTATCTCTGGCCACATTTCATTACAAAACACTCACTTAGCAAAGGCTCTTGTCCAGAGTGACATCACTGTACCACTGTACTGTATTACTGTATTCAAATCTCTTTGACTGTAACCTCCCTCAGGAATACTAACATCCAAAAAAGGCAGAGAGGCCCATTTAGAATCAGTAAGTGTGACGTAAGTCAAACAAGTCAACGGTTAGTAGTTTAAGCGAATGTATGACTACACGGCTGAACCTACAACTTTGTTAGTGTCAACTACGGGTGACAGCACGCGAGTGCGTGGCGCGTGTCTGGGAGAAGCCAATTAAACGACTTTCTCTGTTGAGCTGAAACACGCGGGTATGTGTTTTTTCACACTTTTCTTTTCCAGAAGCCTGCTAACAATGCTACTTTGCTAACTGTGGTGATTAATAACGTGTGACGTTGACGGGTGATTTTATTTATAACCTACTCATTGACTTTGTAACACCTCCAGCAGTTTTGGTTGGATCGCAGTTTACATTTGGGCCACGGGAGGGCACGCTTGTTTTAGAAACGACAGTTAATTGTGTCAGCCAGGGTCAGTTTATCGTAATTACACCAATGTTACTTATTAACTTGGCCTCCCTCCCATTGTCTTTTGCTATTGCGATTTATTTTAACACACTGGGTGGTGCAACTGTAGCTTTTTTTGGCGCTGGATTGTAACTTAGTAACAGAATGTAATGTAGGTCTATTCATTGTTGCGTACGTGAAGAGCTGAAATGTTAAATTTTGGTACAATCTTGCAAAGGTAATTTTCACTTAGCGAAATTGTAGGCTACATGTGTATTTACAGAGCATCGCAATGTCTGTGCAGATGTGTTGGGTGATATTTTATTTATAAACACTGGGTGTCGCTGCAACAGTAAAAATTAGCCTAAAGGCAGGGTGGACTTAGGCATGTATAGGCTACTACAGCTGGTATTTTAATTCGCGAGATCTTATTCTTGTAGCCTACTGAACAGCGATTGTAATAAATATCGACATCTCTTCGCACAGGACAATTCGGAAAGTGCTGTAGCCTATCCGTAAAATTGAACATTAGCCAGCTCTGACACTTTTCTAAAATAAATAAATACATTTTTAAAAAAAGAAAAAGAAAAAAAAAGAAAGAAAAAAGTTCATCGTTCAGATTCATCAAACGCGTTACATGCGCGATTATTGCGAAACACGCTTGTGATGAATGGACAGCAATTCTCCCTAATTAATTTTCAAAAGATGTTCAAAGGACATTTAACTACAGGGTTTTTTTTCTTCTTCTAATTTTATAAGCGTGGCGCCAGCATTATCACTGATTCACAAAGAGTGGTCGCCAGGATCTGTAACGAAGATCCTCAGGAATTCGAATGAATCACAGCCAGGACTCCACTTGTTTCAAACGTATGTTTTCGCCAATTTGAGAGCGGTTAATTTGCCTCGCTGCGAACAGAAAACGGGTGAAATACGTTTGATGGCAGGTCGAGCGGGAAACGGGTTAAGATGAGACCGGAATGCCTCCGCTAGTTAAGTGAAGCGAATTTCTGGGAGAGATTTGGGAGATTGTGGGGGCGGGAGAGGCAGACTGGCCGGCGCCAGGCAACACCTGCGACGGGGAAAAGTTTTTTTTTTTTTTTTTGTGCGAATGCCGCAGGTGTGCTTATCGAATTTTGTCCCCCAAAAAACTTTGAAGAGGAAATCGTTTGGAGCGTATTGCATAAAAGATTTATTCAAGTGTTAGATTGCACTGTTAAACGGCAGTTTATTCATTAATCTCGTTTGTCGCTTCAGTGGTTAATTTGTTTGGATAGTCTAGGCTATCTATAGCCTACAATTCTAGGCCGTTACAAACCATCTTCTTAGACAGTAGCCTAGTTGCTGGTTCGATTTTCCTTAGTTATTGTTTGTGTAGTAACGTCCACTGTTAAAAAAACAAACAATGAAATAAAGGAAATGCACGGTCGCTTGGATTAGGCCTTTGGACAGAAGCCCTGTCTGTAGCCAATGTATGCAGGAAGTGAGGTCACTTCGATCCGATCTTTACAGTAAATAACGAAAAGCAAAGTTCAAAGTTTGGTGGAGGAGCACAGCTGCCAGGTCAAAGGCAAAACTTTTCAGCCATACATGCAAAGACAACACATTAATGAAAAGTGGGGGGAGGATTTCCATTTTTTGTTTAATATTTATGCTTTTTTTGTTTTCAAAGTTTATGTTTCTATTATATAGATAGGCTATAGTTAAATTCCCACTCAGCACATTGAGGATGGGTTTCAGAAAGGACTGATAACAGGAGCCGTCTTCGTTGATCTGTCTGCCTCGTGTGACACTGTGAACCACCGCCTACTCCTGAAAAAGATCTTGGAGTTGACAAAAGACCTGGTGGTTAAAGACCTCATTGGAGCCCTCCTGAAAGATAGGCGCATCTCTGTTATCTTGAATAACAAGCAAAGTCGCTGGCGACGACAACGGAATGGCTTACCCCAAGGTAGTGTGTTGGCTCCACTACGATATAACATCTACACCAATGGTCAGCCAGTGGACCAGAATACTGAGCGGTTCATCTACACCGACGACCTCTGTGTAACATCCCAGGAGAGTACGTTCGAAGCAGTAGGATCAAACCTCACCTCAGCCCTAGATGAGCTGCTCCTCTACTACGAGCGCAACCACCTACACACCAACCCTGCAAAGACTCAAGTCTGCTCGCTCCATCTCAGGAACCGCGAAGCCAACCGACCACTTCAACATCAAATGGTCTGGAACGCCACTGGAGCTCCGTACCCACCCTGTCTACCTCGGAGTAACCCTGGCCCGCACTCTCTCCTTTAAGGAGCACGTCAAAAACACTGAATCGAAAATCGGTTCATTACATTACATTACATTACATTACAGGCATTTGGCAGACGCTCTTATCCAGGGCGACGTACAACAAAGTGTATAACCATAACCAGGAACAAGTATGACAAAAACCCTAGAGAGAAGTACCGGTCCAAGTGCAGGGAACAACCGCATAGTTCAACTTGGACCCTTGGTTCCCAAAACAACATCCTACAGACCCTGATCAACTCCAAATGAGGGAGCCACAGCACACACATTAAAGATCTACTGCTCTGGCCCTGTGCTATTCCTCTGCGGAGTACGCATGTCCTGTTTGGGAGAGATCAACCCACGCCAAGAAACCTGACCTGGCGCTGAACGACACCTGCCGCCTGGTCACTGGTTGCTTGAGACCCACCAACACAAACAACCTGCACCTCCTCGCTGGCATTGTCCCAGCTGATATCAGACGGGAAGCTGCCAGTCGAGTTGAGATGACAAAGGCTATTAGTGATGAACGCCACCTCCTCCATGGACGTCAACCCCCGGCCCGACGGCTGAAGTCAAGAAGAAGCTTCCTCAGCCATGTCCAGCTCCTAACAACATCTCGTGAAGAAACCAGACTCCAGCTCTAGATGGAAAAGCTTGAGAATAACCCCCCTCCAATTGACATGGGAATCCCCCTAGCTGAAGACCTCCCTCCTGGCTCAGAAGCACCATGGGTTCAGTGGAAGACACTCAACCGCCTGAGAACGAGAATGGGACAATCCAAAGCTGCTTTGGTCAAGTGGGGCTACAAGACCGACCCAACCACCTGTGAATGTGGAGAAGCAGATCATACTATGGAGCATTGCCTTGTCTGCTCTCTACTACTCAAACCCTGCAGCTCAAAAGACCTTGCATAGTTCAATAAAAATGCAAAGAACTGTGTAAAGAAATGGGAAACAGTCACATAACCATCACGCTTCCAAGAAATGGAAAGGAGAAGTTAAATTCTAGTTAAATTCTATGATTTTATCTCACACAGGATGGTCTTCAGTGGGCCGGTGCTGGCCCTGGGTCACATTTCGGGTTTTGGGTGCCTTGTTTTACAGGTCTCCGTGCTCCTGATATGTACACGTGGGCGGGACAGGGACCTTGTTTTCTGGTCTGGGAAAGAGCACATCTCTTGCCTTTGTTCTTCCCTGGTGAAAATGAGAGGGACACACAGCTATACTGGAAGTGCCTAGACTAATTTTGTCTGCCCCCCCCCCCCCCTCCTCCACTTGACCTGTCTCTGCTGCTGGGTGAACCCAAAACAGGATTACATTACGTTTAGTTGTCACGCTTACCCAGAACCACTTGCAAACGTGAAAGGAAAACAGGTGCATCGATGCGAGTCGCTCACGTAAGCAATGGTGACCTAGCTGTGGCCAAGAACACATCCAGGCCGGGGACAGTGCAGTTGCACTAATTTAGGTAACTATGTCGACCATGATGTTGGAGGAAGTTTAGGCGTGCTCCCCCATCAAGATTGTGAAAGGCGCTATATAAATAGATTCTTTTTGTAATTATTTTTGTTATTTAGTAGTAGTTGTCATCATATTAGTTTTAGTAGTAAGTGTAAGTAGTCCTAATCGTGGTTGTAATAACAGTAGAACTAATAGTGCTGATCGTGCAAATAGCCGTATCCATCCTTCCTCCATTTATCTAGACCTGCTTATCCTGGTCAGGGTCACGAGGCGTTCTGGAGCCTATCCCAGCATGCACTGGGCGAGAGGCAGGAATATACCCTGGACAGGCTGCAAAATCTATTACAGGACACGGAATAGCAATAGTAGTAATAGTCACAGTGGTAGTAGTAATAGTAGCAGCAGTAGTTGTGATGGCAGTAGTAGTAATAATAGTAGTTGTTGTAGTAGTAGCAGAAGTAGTAATAGCAGCAGTAATATAGTAGCAGTTAGTAATAGTAGTATTACCACGTACCCGGTAATATCATAATCTGTGCTGTATGACTGGCAAAAGTGGTGCAGTTCAGAGTGGTAAATCCCACTCACTTTAAAGAAATTTTTTCCCAAACCAATCACGTCACTGCAGTGTGACCTTGGACGAATCCAAGGTGATGGTGGTGATTCAAACCGACAGTTCAACGTCGCTCAGGCGAATTTATAGTGAGTAGACATGCATTAAATGTCACACTTCTGTCAGTTTCCCTCTGTGAATCTGAGCAGCGTCTTAAGCCGGCACGCTCCTGGCATTGCCCGCACGGTAAGCTGGCACACCCCTGGCATTGCCCACACAGTAAGCTGGCACACCCCTGGCATTACCCACACGGTTAGGTGGCATGCCCCTGGCATTGCCTGCACGGTAAGCTGGGACGCCCCTGGCATTACCCACACAGTTAGGTGGCACGCCCCTGGCATTGCCCGCACGGTTAGGTGGCATGCCCCTGGCATTGCCCGCACGGTAAGCTGGCACACCCCTGGCATTGCCCACACAGTAAGCTGGGACGCCCCTGGCATTACCTGCACGGTTAGGTGGCACGCCCCTGGCATTGCCCGCACGGTTAGGTGGCACGGCCCTGGCATTGCCCGCACGGTAAGCTGGCACGCCCCTGGAATTACCCACACGGTTAGGTGGCACGCCCCTGGCATTGCCCACATGGTTAGGTGGCACGCCCCTGGCATTGCCCGCATGGAAAGCTGGCACACCCCTGGCATTGCCCACACAGTAAGCTGGCACACCCCTGGCATTACCCGCACGGTTAGGTGGCATGGCCCTGGCATTACCCACGCGGTTAGGTGGCATGGCCCTGGCATTACCCACACGGTTAGATGGCATGCCCCTGGCATTGCCCGCACGGTAAGCTGGGACACCCCCTGGCATTACCCACACGGTTAGGTGGCATGGCCCTGGCATTACCCGCACGGTTAGATGGCACGCCCCTGGCATTGCCCGCACGGTAAGCTGGGACACCCCCCTGGCATTACCCACACGGTTAGGTGGCATGGCCCTGGCATTACCCGCACGGTTAGGTGGCATGGCCCTGAGGTCCCTCTAAGAGAGCCGACCATCTGAGTTTCCAAAAACTATTATTAAAATCCTTTTTGGAGAGAGAGCAGCAGGGCTCCGTTATCCTGAGAACCCGCGGAAAAGCTTTTGAGCGCCTGAGACCTCCAGCGAACGCCGCCAAGCCCCGGAACCGCCAGGAAACGTATCTTTATTGGGTTTTTTTTAATAAAAAAAAACATTTTACATTTAAAACTCATCTCCGGAACCGCCAGGAGAGTCGCAGGGTCTCGGAAAACAGCCCAGGCTCCTCACACGCCGGGGCCAAATGGATCCAACGCAGGTTCAGAATTTAACCGCTCCATCGCGCCCGGGCCGTGGCCCCTCTTCTGCACCGTCTCGTCTTTTACTACCGGATCCACCCCTGCATCCCATAATACTACAGACCGAGTGACCAATACAGGAGTTTAAAAAAAAAATAAAAAATAAAAAAACCAAACAATGTATTCAGAAACTCAAGATGTAGAATATGTCCTTTCATTGCGCAAGTCTGGCTGGTGTTGGGATTAGAGAATGGACCCTATCCCCTAATGAGGGCTTTTCAAAAAAAAATTTATTTTGAAATTCTGAACTTCTTTGCCGTTGATTACCAGTAGTGATTGTTACATCACCATTAGAATGCTTGCTGAAGAGTTAAGGACTGGCGCTATGTGGAAAAGACATTACAAGTTAAGTCCTTCTGCCTTGTTCTGAGGGATTTAAATGAGACCACAGAACAGAAAATGCCACTGCCATGGCAATTTTGCCCCCCCCCCCCCTTATTCTGCTGGGTTGGAAGAGCCGTATGAGGCAATCCAAGCCCAGAGCTCAGAGTAGCACTGGGAAGGTGGTGGTGGGGGGGGGGGGGGGGGGGCGGGGATGGTGCTGGTTTCTCTCACCTACCTGTAACCACCTACCAGGTAGGACTCTGAACAGGTCAGCCCCACCCCGTGGGCAGTTGCACTCTGCTTTTTGGAGGAACACCTGTGTGTAATCCACACAGGTCTGTCTACACAGGTGTGTAACCTGGGGGGGCGGGGGTGAGCCAGTGCTCCCTTTTGGATTTGTTTCTTTTAAAATGGGGTGATGAAATCGTGCCGAGTTCAGTTTCTCTTTCACTACACACACACACTCTTTCAGAAATCCGAATAACAGGCACGCACGTCCAAAGTGCAAAGCATGTTTGTTCTCAGAGTTCCCGAAAAAGGAGACAGAATGGGAGTGAGAAGGCACATGAGAGTGAATGAAACAAGCCCCAAAAGCTGAAATGCTACCTTAAAATTACCAGTCACCACTGCTCCATTCAAACATTTTATTAATATTATTATCATGTTGTAAAAAGGTACATGTAAAGCATACTTTTATAAAAAGTTTATAAAACTTGGCATTTCAACATCCGTCTGTAGAAATACACGATCCCCACAAACGCACACTATTAACTCTGTAATAGAGTTCAAATTATAATCCTCCCCCAATAACACCCCCCCCCCACCTCCTCCCCACACCCAATCCCACCCACCCCCCAAAACCCATATATGTACAGAATCGCTGTGACCAGGGTGAACTGAATTCCTAAGCGTGAAAAAAAAAAAATGAAAAAAAATGTAAGTCTTGAGAGACAGCGATGTGAAGACAAAACTGGAAAGTTCTTTTTTTGTAGGTGCCGAAGGGTGGGGGGGGGAGGAAGGAAATTGGGGTGCGACAGAAAACACGCATTACTAAAAGTCCAAAAGATTTGGGGTAACCCTCCAAGAAATGTTTTTTTTTTTTTTTACTTGATGTATTACAACAGAAGAGGGGGGAGGGGCTTCATTAGTCCTTGAAAATTCTTCTGTACTTTGGTGCCGCTGAAACCTCTGGTGCCCAGAGACTGACAGGCTGTGGGAAAAGGAGGGAGGCTAATAGCTAATCTTGTATCTTCAACCCCACCTCCCTTTTTTTCCAAATAGCCACCCCCCTCCTCCTCCTCCTCCTCCTGGTCTTTACCCAAAGTGAAGTGGAGCCATGTGTTCCCGCACCTGCAGAGAGAATAGGAAGGACGGGAGGGGGGGAACAAGGGGGGGGGGGGGAGTCAGTTTTTAGCTCTCACTCTCTCCTTAAAGGCGGCTGGAGGGCAGACACGCAGACAGCCTGGCGCCTGGCGCCGCGAGGGGAACTTTCGTTAACCTCCAACTGATAACGAAAAAAAAGGAAAAAAGCACAGGATTTACTAACTGGCAACCACCCGCGAGGACCAAAATGAATGGGCCTAAATTTAAGACCGTACCTTTTTTAAAACTTTGAGAGTTGTTGCTTGTTTTTTTAAATTTTTTTTAAGTAATTTAGACGCTCTCTGCACGAGAGAATACAGAGTTGAGGAAAGGACGCGGAACTCCGCTCAGCTCACTAAAATGCAGCGCGCGCTCGGGACGAATAGTACTTTTTTAAAACTAATTAACATTTCTGCGAAAAATACACGCTGTAGTTACATCGATTAGTCATCAGGTAGCATCTGTTCCTCTGGTTATATCACACGAAAATCTTTCAACAGCCACGTGGCATCATAATTCAACATTTGCAGTTCTCTTTGGCGCGGGGATGTAACATATTTTGTTGACAGTACTTAAAACAGCAACAAACAAAACAAAAAATAAAACTCACCGTTTAGTGAAGTAAAGCTCTTCTGCTAGTGACACAGCCCTCCGTCCTCTGCGAAATTACAGGTAATGTCGGATGCCTGTAATTAAAATGAGAAGATTCACATTTAGTGGTGACAGAAGTTCCACCGCATGTAGAACTATGCACGCCCACGGTGCAGCGGCATATGCGGGAGAGCATCTCCTGCTTTACGAATGCACAGCATGAGGCATGCGTGCACAAATCCACAAGACTCGTGAATGAGCTGCTAAAATGTAACCAGCAGCTTATACTTTAACTGCAAAAAGCAACGGTGCACAAGGAAGCGTCAGCATCACTGCCAACTGTAAATGTTTCAAGAGCCTGGCAGCACACTGGCAAGATGCTGCTGCATAAATTTCCATGAAACCCACGCCTTTCACGCCCATTCCGGATGGCGAGGGTGAACCTCACCAAAACTCTGCGCTACAGAACGGCTGACACGCTATCGGAGTACATGTGGAGCTCGCGCCAGCTCCGATGGGGAAGCGGGGGGGGGGGGGGGGGGGGGGGGGGGGGGGGGTTAGGGACACTCGCGCTCACCTTCAATGACAGGACCACATCTGGCGTCGTTTTGTCGACCGACTCGCTCTCCAGTGCTATCTGCAGGTCGAATATGTAATCGATGACGTGTTGCAGGATTTCCACTTGGCTGACGGATTTGTTCTGTGGGATGCTCGGCACGAGCTCCTTTAGCTTCGAGTAGCAATCGTTCATGTCGCACAGAGCGCCCATCGGCTCTTCCACTGGTCCCTTATTCCGGGAGATGGCGAGGCTTTGTTCCGAAATACAACACACAGCTTCGTAGCAGCTCCTTACGGATCTCACGGGACTGATCGCCTTCATTTTGAATCTTCACACAAATAAACAGTTGTTAAATTCTCGAGGAAAAATACCAACGAAGGTGGCGGGAGCGCACAAGTATGTGTTAGTTCGCGAAATGTAGCTTCTTTCTTAGATATGACACTATGAATAAACACTACGCGAATGACTGAACGCGATGGTACGATTGTTTTTATACACGCCTTTTCACATAACACCGCCCCTTTCCAAATAAACAAACCCTTATGCGCTCATCGACCAATAGCAGGGCGCTCTGTGAAACTCCATTGGCTTTTGTCAAACGTCATGTAGCGTGGTAATTCGAGGAATGAGGAAGCTGTGTCAGAGAAAGTAGGCCTTCATCCAGGGTTGCCAAACAGGGGGAATCCACCTAAATCTAGGGATTTAAAAATAATTATTTGGAAGATTTTACAGTAAAAAATGTATGGAAATCAATGACATACGAGAGATTTTAAAACGAGAAGTAGAGAACAAACTGTGAGAAATTTAAATGGGAGTGGAGTGATAATGGGGATACCTTGAGGTTTTTTCGGGGGAATTCCTGTATCTGGCAACCTTGCCTACATCTCTCTGGGTACATGAATCAATAAGATACCAAGTTAGCCTTCTGCCACAATCCCAATGCATGGTGGGGACTGTTTAGTAGACTATGGTATTTAATATTTACATTTTTGCTATGATCAAAAATGCTCGCAGAGTTAGAAGACACAACACCAGACACTGCGCCGTCAAGGGTACGCAGTAAAATGTCCAGCTTGAACTCTTAACAGTGTTAATTTAACTTAACAGATGACATTTGGAATTAACACTGGATATTTTACTGTGTATGCGTTATTTCTTTTGAGCTGTCCAACCCCCCCTCAGTGGCCCCCTCAACGTTTGCTGCAGCTCTATCATCGTTATTCCGCTTTAATTCAAGAACGTTAGCTGCTGATGCTGCCTCGGTAGTATCGGGGATGGGTATAATTACGATTATCCAGTGTGAGGCGAAAATGTAACTTTTAAACGTCGAAGTCTCGTCCGCCATCCTCGTGAGTTCAGCGAACTCGCCACTATTTACTCGATCATAGCATACAGTACGTATGGGAACAGTGTGTTACGTGTTTTTCGTGTCGATACAGTGAAAGCACACTCGGACAGCTTCTTATGGGTCACCCACCCTTCGTTCTATATTTAGCCTACTTGGAAAATACCGACAGCACAAGGCCTATTATTTGTACAATCGCACAGATAGGTTAGTTTATATATGACATAGGTAAGTCTCAAAGATCTATCGAAGCAACAGTCTTTATGGGGATACAAGTGGGGCGATATAAAAAACTGGCTATGGCCATTGGGATACTGCACTTTGATTCCTTATATGCTACAACATCTGCAGTTCACACTATTGGGTATGGAGCGGACTTATTTTGTCTCGTTTAAACGATCTCTTTCTTCTGTGCCCATATTGTCAGAGACAAGAAAGGCAACAATATATTTAAAAATAGCCTACACTGGTGTCCAGACCAATGGTTATTATCTTTCCTAAAAATATAAACGACGATAGGAGATTGTACCCCGCATCCTATTTTGGAGCGCTTAAAATTACTTCGTTCTCCTTTTAACCCATGGCCATGCATTATGAGTTTACATCAAAGCGTGTCCCCTCTGTTCCAATTTGGTCTTATTTTTCCCTTTTCTCACAATCCTGTTTTTGTGGAGGAATGCACCCTCGCGCCAGCTGAGTGTCCTGTCCCGTCCCAGCTGTGTTGATCTAACGCGCCAGCCCCAGACAGCCTGGCGCCAGTCTCCCGACGTCATCCATTCACCCGCTCCAACGCGTCTCTCTGGCAACCGGCCCGCCTTGACCGAACGAGGACCTCCTCCCGGCTTGGGCCCCGTCGCTCAAGTGCAGTTAAGCCCGCCCCCGCCGCCGCGCAAGTCGATGGGGTTTCGCTCCTGTCAGTCAGCGCGCCCAGACGAATCCCCTCCACCCCAACCCCCCCCCCCCCTCCCCTCCCCGAAATCCAGCCGCGTGCAGATGTGGGTGTCAGCGTGTACTGTTCTCTGCCTTTCTTCTGCTGAGCAATAACTTAAATCACAAAAATCATCGCAGATAGACTGTTCCGTCACAGTCCCGCGAAGCCTACGTGGTCTTTGATGACCTAATTCGGTGTTTTGTAAATCCAAGTGTAAATTAATGTAAAACGCATACAAGGGGTTTTTCCCATTAAAAAAAAAACAGAAATAAACAAATGGACTACAGTCAAAATCCAATGGCCATAGAACCGATTTCAACAGCGCACAGCTCAATAACGGGGAAAGCATTGTCCGTAAAGAAAGGCAATTTATAACATGAGTATGCAACAAGCATGGGGTGTTGGGGGTTATTCGCCCATGTTTTGTCGCCGAAATTGTAGATATGATGTGCCTATCGCTATGTTTGTTTTTCGTAGAACCAGACCGAACAACGCTATGCAACGGCTTCTGTTACCGCAACGTAGCCTACTGTACCGATTTTAAAAGCAGAATTTTTCGTTCTTTTTGAAAAAATACGCACGAGGCTCACACGGACCTAACTGACATGACCAAATCATGTGCCCAAACAGTCACAGCTGGGACAAGGAAAGGGTTGTGAAATGTGAGGAAAATGTAAAATGCATCATAAATATAGCTACAGGCTACAAGTGTGACCTCTTCACACAAATCCGTACGTAAATAAATAGGCTACATAAATTAAAAATCCGCACATGGGCAACGCCGTTCAAAGAAAAAAACTTGCGTCGCGAATATGTGCATTTATACAGAAGTAGCCTAAACATGTATTTCTATACAATTATTGTAAAATTGGAAGGTCGAACTACTGAGCAACAATGCATAATAGTGGCTGCCGTAGTTATGCGGCGTCGTGTTATTGCTTATTCGCGGATTCCACAGTGGTCGGGTCCGTGACACTGGTGTGACTGCACAGGGATCAGGTGGTCCCGCGAGCCGCGCCGTCGGAAAGACCTCGACACAATCGAGGCTCTCTTCCAATGGATGGGAGAATTTCGAGACTGGCGTCAGTGAGTCTGCTTCCCTCCCCATCCCCGCCCTCTCCGCTCCCCCGGTTTCTCCGCGCAGCTGTAGGCAGACAATCAAGCTATCAACAATCGCCATGCATAATTAGCAGCCCCCACCAGCAGAACCCCCCCCCTCCCCTTCCCCACCCCACCCCACCCGAACACCAAACCCCGCCACCCCCTACCCTTCACTCCCCTTTGCAAAGAAAACCTTTCAAGGCGGGCTTTCCTCAATCCGCCGTCAACAAAGCCTCTCTATTTCTTCACTGGTTAACAACAGATGAAAGTGCGGAATAATTCCGAAGGGTCCTCGCGCACAGACGCGCCCGCGCACAAGGCCCGCGGTGTCTTGTTTGGAAAAGAGGGGGATAAGAAAAAGAAAAGAAAAAAAAAACAAGAAACGAAACTAAAACACAGGGTTGGACAGACAAAGACCACGAGTGTCTTGAGAGAGTGCTTTGGATGAAACCGTGTGGGAAACAGTGCAACTCAATTATAACCGTATTGCTGAAGCCCCCTCCTCGCTTGACTCGCCCTGGATTGAGGATGCCTTTTGTTAATGGTTTTTTTTCCAACTTCAAGAGAGGTTAATGAGAAAAATTCCGATGCCTCCCCCCCATATCCTTGAATCTTAAGCAGCACACACACACACACACACACACACACACAACATGTGCACTAATTCTGCTTACAAAAAAAAAAAACACACTCAAGAAAGTTGCCCTCAAAATATTTTTTACAGGATGTCTTCTGCAAAACACTGGCTGTTCGTTTCTCTGTTCTGAAATGTCAAAATAAGAACACAAACAACACATTAAGTAATAAATTATAAGAGGTTACGTACAATGAAAACCTAATTTAAGAAATGTGCTAAGAGCAACTTGTTATCAGCAACATTTCAGCACACATATACGATTATTGCAAAACATTTTATTATCTTATTTGAAGAAGGAAAACCACATACTATATCCCATATCAAAGAACTGAATATTGCAGAATGTCAAGGGTGATAATAATATAACATTTGCGTCCCACACACACATTCTGTTATTCAAATTTAATTGCAGGTTGAAAGGTGATGTGTTTTTTTAAACTCTATACATGGCCTACATGTATTGGTATGGTTTTACTGCTGTATACAGCAGAGATATAGTCCGTTTCTGTGTGGAGGCACATCTCTGTAGCCAAACATTTTTACATTTCTACTCAGGAAAAAATGAGACAAGCCAACCAGAGGATCATCATCACCTGAGGGAGAACTAGGAAAGTGTTGCTAATGCTAAGCTGCTAAGAACAGCTAGGCTGCTAACGTAATGCTAAGAACAGCTAGGCTGCTAACGTAATGCTAAGAACTGCTAGGCTGTTGATACTAAGCTGTAAAGAGCTGCTAGGCTGCTAATGGTAATGTAATGCTAAGAGTTGCTAGGCTGCTAATGCTAAGCTGCTAAGAGCTGCTAGGCTGCTAATGTAATGCTACAAGTTGCTAGGCTGCTAATGATAAGCTGCTAAGAGCTGCTAGGCTGCTAATGCTAATGTAATGCTAAACGTTGGTAGGCAGCTAATGCTAAGCTGCAAAGAGCTCCTAGGCTGCTAATGCTAACATAATGTTAAGCAGCTAAGAACCAAGGCAAGGTAAAGTGATCCGCTAATACCTTACATTCATTCAGCAGACACTCTTATCAAGAGCTACTTGACAATGCAGGAGAACATAAGCGCATCAAACTGAGTTATATGAGTGATAGTGGCAGACAGTCACAGGCTCAGCTGACAACATTTCCAGAACCAAGAGTGCTTGAATCGCTCAATGAAACTTATGCTAACTATGCTAAAGCAGAACCAGGTCCCAAATCATTGATAGATCTCAAAATCCCAAAGCCTGTGTGTTTGTTTACTCTCTTCATTGACCTTAAAAAATACCTTTATTTATGTTGAGTGAAAGGGAAATGACAGACCTCCACACATCCATACATATGCACAGCACAGGTAGTATAATGCAGAACACATAAGCTTTCTTATTATAATAATTATAAATAAAATAATAATTATAACTATGAGTACTATTATCAGTAATGAGAATCATGATTAGTAACATTATAATAAACTAATACATATAGTTACATATAACACTAATACTACTAAGATGACGACTACTACTACTACTACTACTGTCTTATTAATATTAATAACAATAATAATAATAATAATAATAATAATAATAGTAATACATACCTGCATACATACATTACATTAAATGACATTTATTTGGCAGATGCTTTTATCCAAAGCGACGTACATGAAGTGCATTTCATGGTCATAGACAACTACTAAACACAGGTTCAATAAGATACAATACTTATTTTGTACAGCTATTTCTAGCCAAGAACACAGTTTAGTTCACACAGTGAGCTACATTTTATTTGTCTATCCTTAATAATAATCATTTTTATTTGTTTTGCCGACACCTTTATCAACAGCAACTTTTTACTGCATTTTTACTGCTAGATATGGACATGTAGCTGAATGGCCTACTTATTTCTGCTTAAACTCATGCTATGGCTCGAAGCAGAACGCGAGTGAATTTCCCGGCTTGAGGGCGCAATATCAGTGTCCCCTTGCAGCAGCCTTGAACCCGCAACCCCCCCCCCCCCAGGTTTCAGGCCCAGTTTGTTAGCCCAGCTTTACGTGTTCTGGAATACTGGAGAAAGTGCAAAGGGCACGTTTAACTGAAGAGATACAAACTGCGGTTGAATATACAAAAAAAAAAACAAAAAAAAAACAGTGAGTTGATTTAAAAGGGAGAGAGAGAAAAAAAAACACTTTGAAGCGTGCTCCCATCTTGTCATAATGACGCAAACTCATATCTTCACGAAGGTACCGCTGGTGAAGAGTGTTTTTTTTTTTTATTTCTTCGTGGCTTGTGACATTTAGCGTTTAGAGTTAAACATCTCTGTACAGCCTGCTGCCCTTTGCTGCTGATGCACCTGCCTGATAGCTCCTCCTCGTCCTCTTCTTAGATCTCAGCTCTGCGGAAATATCAGACCTGCGTCAAATACGTATTTGTGTTGGATTCAATTACTCTTCTACGCTTTACTCGTCCAGTCTGGTGTATTGGAACCAACGAAATACTCTCAAAAAGTGCAAACCCCGCCTTCTGGTCATATTGGCAGGCTCTATTACGCCAGGCAAGATCAATAGAGCACAGAAAAGTATTTTAATCCAAAACAAATACAGTACATACAGCTGTGGGGCGGTCGGTGGCGGGAGTGGGGTGGGGGGGGGTGGGGGGGGCTGTGGGGCGGTCGGTGGCGGGAGTGGGGGGGGGTGGGGGGGGGCTGTGGGGCGGTCGGTGGCGGGGGGGTGGGGGGTTTGGGAGGGCTGTGGGGCGGTCGGTGGCAGGAGTGGGGTGGTGGTGGTGGTGGTGGGGCGGGGGGGTGTTCCAGAACACGTCTCCTGTCTGTTCTGGCCCCACGATGGTGGAATGACCTCCCCGTGGAGGTCAGAACAGCTGAGACACTGACCCACTTCAAGCGACGACTGAAGACTCACTTCTTCAGGCTGCACCTCTCCCCATCCCTCCCCACCTCCCTGTAATCTCTTAAATGACTGTAAGCTTAGGGTTGTAACTAGGTAGCTGTTTTGTAGGTGGCTTAGTTAATGCACCTGTCTTAACTACTGCTTGTATTTTTGCATAGACTGCGTTGTTGCCGTTCTCATTGTGTTAGTGTTAATCAGTTTAACCTCCAGGGTCCAAGTTGATCTATGCGGTTGTTCCCTGCACTTGGACCGGTACTTCTCTCTAGGGTTTTCGACATACTTGTTCCTGGTTATGGTTATACACTTTGTTGTACGTCGCTCTGGATAAGAGCGTCTGCCAAATGCCTGTAATGCAATGTAATGGGTGTGTAGAGGGGGCATTGCAGGGACAAAGTGCAGATGTAAAAGCAAGCCCCCCCCCCCCCCAAAAAAAAAAAAGGTGAAAAAGGGATTTGCGTGACTCTCCTGGACACCTCCTTTTTCTGCATTACGGTTGTCGCTTAGTCAGGATGTGTGGCTACGGATTCAACAGCAAGGCTCAGAAAAACTATAGGACCCCCCCCCATTATCTTTGCCCCCGTTTTCCGCTCCTGCAGAACCACACTCACGTCCATTCTAAACCCCCCCTCCCCACCCCATTCCCCCCGCCATCCTTCCCCCACCTTTCTGAAGCCTTCGTGCGTGCTACATGCCAATAGGATCTGTTTTTAATAATAATAATAATAATTTTTATTTTCTTCCTTTCTATTTCGAGTATTAGTCGGAATTTCTTTTCCGAAATCTTAAAAAAAAAAAAAAAAGTATATTAAGTATATTTTACGGCACTTCCCGGAATGGTGGCGCATTCATTGTTCATTGTTCCAGTATTCCGGGGGAAAACGTTTTTGCCTGTCCTGCCGTTAAGCCCCCCTTTAGAACGAGCTGAGGGGAAGCGGGTCCCACAGAGGCGCTGTTTTCCCAGAATGCCGAAGTGCCACTCGCGCTGGTGGCCCTAAACAATTCTGTGCGATGCGTTCGAGCGGGGGGAGGGGCGGGGGCAGGGGCGGGGGGGTGCTGTTGGATTCTGTCGAGCGGGGAAGGGTGGGGGGGGGGTGCTGTTGGTTTCTGTCGAGCAGGGATGGGGGGGGTGCTGTTGGGTTCTGTCGAGCGGGGAAGGGTGGGGGGGGTGCTGTTGGATTCTGTCGAGCGGGGATGGGGGGGTGCTGTTGGTTTCTGTCGAGCAGGGAAAGGTGGGGGGGGGTGCTGTTGGGTTCTGTCGAGCGGGGATGGGGGGGTGCTGTTGGTTTCTGTCGAGCGGGGAAGGGTGGGGGGGGTGCTGTTGGATTCTGTCGAGCGGGGATGGGGGGGGTGCTGTTGGGTTCTGTCGAGCGGGGAAGGGTGGGGGGGGTGCTGTTGGATTCTGTCGAGCGGGGATGGGGGGGTGCTGTTGGATTCTGTCGAGCGGGGATGGGGGGGGTGCTGTTGGATTCTGTCGAGCGGGGATGGGGGGGGTGCTGTTGGTTTCTGTCGAGCGGGAATGGGGGGGGGTTCTCTTCTTACATTACACTGTAAGAAAAAAATCCTTCTGACGTTACATTGTTATGAAATGTTCTGTTGCCATTCCATTTTAAATTTATACCGCTAGTTCCGCGATAGGGGAATGAATAACGTAATTACAAAAATTAAGCTATTTACTGTAGATAAACATTGGATCGTGTGGCCCCTCCCTCGTGGTCGTGTGGCCCCCCCCTACCGGTTGTGGCCCTAAACAACCGCATAGAGCGTTTATGCCACGGGCCGGCCCTGGTCCAAGGGAAAGACTACGTCCAGTCCTCATCGATACAACGAGTGACAGCTTAAAAAAGGACGAATTTCTGAAAAAATGAGTCGTATGACGGGGTTGAGAAGATCAAGCTCGTCTTTAGCTCCAGACGCAAGCCTCTGATAGGCTGACTCTCAGGAGACCACAGCGGCTGTGAGCAGGTGTTCTAATACTTCATACAAATGCTTCACACTGAACAGCATTTATCCTGGAAAAAAACAAGAATAACAGATTGATTCTGAGGTCTTATTAGTACTCACTGGCTAATAACTTTTAAAAATTTCATCTCACACCCAAGATACCTTGGTATGATACTGCCTGTGTTTGTATTTGTGTGTGTGTGTGTGGGTGTGGGTGTGTGTGTGTGTGTGTTTGTGTGTGTGTTTGTGTATTTGTGAATGTGTGTGTGTGTGTGTATTTGTGATTGTGTGTGTGTGTGTGAGATAGAGAGGTCTGTCACCTGGATGAAAATCCGAGTTATTTTTTAAGGAAAAATTTCCCCTGGAACCTGAGTTTCAGGACCTCACTTCTGTTCTCTCTCACATTATAAAATACCCACATAAGACAAAAACTAAACAAAAAATGCATGGATGGATGGATGTGTTTCACAGAGAGGAGAGGAATAAGCTGAAGAGCTAAAACTTCAGAATGTCAGAGAACCGAAGAGGAAGAGTAGTATGAGGAGGAAGAGGAGGAGGAGCTGCCCCCCCCCCTTAGCTTCTGCCAAAAGTAACAGCTAAAAAAAGAATTACGAAGAAAGAAAGAAAAAAAAAAAAAAAGCAGTGAAACTACGCCAGGGCCCGGCCTCCTGGCTGTCCCTTCCCGCGCCGGCCATCGCCAAGGCGACGGCGGGAGGATCTGAAACCTCCGCGCGGGCGGTCTGCTGAGGCGCAGGCCGGGGCCCCGGCTCGTCCGCGAACCGAAACCAGGAAGAGAATCCCGGGCCGAGTGGACTTCGCGGGTTCCTCTCGCCCCGGGCACAGTTCCTGAGAACACTTTCACAATCAGCACGCCGGGCGCTCAAAATACGCCCAAAATGTCGCAACACTTCATTATGTATTTATATATATATACACATATATATAAAATATATATTTTACCATGTTAAAGGTATTGCAGTACCTGTGTGTACATATAGATTAAAAAAAGAACATACACTGCTGTGAAATATATTTATCGTTGTATATAAATATATTTAAGTTTTCATATTAACGACATGTTTCAAAACATCCAGGTCCCATGAGTACCCGCTCCACGTCCGACACAAAGGTTAGTTTTATGTTGTTCTAACCTAGCATGTGAATCAATGTGTGATTTATCAATTGGATTATGATTACTGTGAACGCGAGGGCGATGGCGGCGATGGTGCTTGTTGTGAGGGCAGAAGAACTATGCGGTGGAAGTTATGGCTGTTTTCAGCAGGACACAAAATGGCTCCTCTGGGGCAAAGGCCTTGTTGTTCACTGGCCTATCGCTATGACAACTGGCAAGATAAAAATGGAGATTTTGGCGTGGGCGCAGTCTGGCTCCTTCCATGGCATTGGCCGAAATGAGAATTCTTCAGGAGGAGTGCGAGCGGGGAGGGGAAGGGGGGGCGGGGGGGGGGGGGGGGGGGCGGGGGGGACGAAAAGGAGGAGAGGAGAGGGAGTGAGCGAGAGAGAAGAGGAGGGAAAGAGGCCTGCTGTTGCTGTCATGACTTCAGCCGGTCAAGCTGCTGGACAGGGCGGTGGGGTCCCTGGGTATTCTAGCACCTGGGTCTGTGTGTGTGTGTGTGTGTGTGTGTGTGTGGTGTATCTGTGTGTTTGCATGGAAAATGTGAGGGAGTTAATCTTTCTGGGTCAGAGGGTCTCTTGGAAACATGGGGGGGGGGGGGCAGCTACCATCATCTTAATCCACAATGCCATCTTCATCTCTGTCTTGCTACCCCCCATCTCCCAAATAACTGCGCCCCCCCCATCTCCTCCTTGGTTTGTTGCTGAACTGGAACGTCGCCTGTCATAAGAAAGACACAGCTGACCCCCCATACCCCCCCCCCCCCCCCCGTTTTTTTTGTATGCCGATCTGGGTCAGTGTCCCTCCCCACAGAAAGGGCTGGGCTGGGATGGGTTTGGGACACTAATTGACCTGATTAGATGGTCTTGCATGACCGAGCAAGCTAATCAAACACATGCCCTCCCACTCCCACAAGGCCAACCACCCCCCCCATCCCTCCCCATTACCCCCCCCCCCCCAACATTATACTGAATGGAGGAGACAGAGATGTAGAAGAGGCTTTGAGAGATCAGTTCCATCTTAAATCGACCCCTTCCGTAAATGAACTGTGAGTGTTCAGGCTCAATTCCTGACTTGCAAACTGCCAACAATGTTCTGTAAGGTTTTTTTTTTTGTTTTTTTTTCGTTTTCCAATTACTGAATTTTGCGATTTATTTACTAAACTTTACTGGATTTCAAACAAGGCTGACCCCGAACTCTGGAGTAGGAAACATAAAGGAGAACACTTTGCGGAAGTGTAGTATAATGAGTAAGGAACCGGGGCTTCATTTATAAAATGGACTTATGATCAATTTTGATCTTAAGTATGACTTACGCAGAAAATCACATATAAGTAGTTATTTATAAAACCTTACTTTGACGTGGAAATGATCTTATCTCCATGCAAAGTCTAGACTTGACGCAAGTGATTTTCCTGCTGGCTAGGTAGGGGTATTGCAGTTTGGGATGCATATGCTTTCAAGCTTGTGGTGAACTTTGCATTAGCTTTATGAACAACTTGTTCACTGCAGCGGCAACACACTACCAGGCTACCTGTTTGGCTTTGGTTGTCAACCCACTATTTAGTCCACCGAATAATATGTGTTGCCTGTCTTCAGTCTCCTCTACCATTGCCGTGATCTCGTCTTCCAAAAAGTTTGCTTTTCTCTTTTGGTCCATGGTTATTCCTGACTAAACCCTCATTTGTACTGGCATTATATAAGGGGAAATCGCTGATTGTAAGGCACGTTCAGGTGCCGTCAATTTTAAGTTAATTTGAGATTTATAGATCATAGGTGCGTAAGTTACAAGCGGGCTTCTTAGAACCTGCGTAAGCAAGGTTTTTTTTTCAGTGTCTTTTATGAATCGAACGTAAGCACACCGTCGGAAATGATCTTAAGACTAAGTTCAAGTATGAATCTAAGAACATTGTTATAAATGAGGCCCCTGATCTTGTAAACTAAAGGTCACCGGTTCGATTCCCTGGTAGGACACTGCCGTTGTAACCCTTGAGCAAGGAGCTTAACCTGCACTGCTTCAGTACATATCCGGCTGTCTAAATGGATGCAATGTAAGTGCTGTGTGAAAAAGTTGTGTAAGTCGCTCTGGATGAGAGCGTCTGCTTAAATGCCTGTAATGTAACCCAGAGAACTGCCCTTCGTACGCAAAACCACAGTAAGGAAGCCGACGCTTTTTTACTCTCTCCTTCTTTTCTGGAGGTCCAGCGCTCCGTTCTCCTCGTTCGTCCCCTCCTCTTCGTTTACTCAAAGCATATTTTGTCCGCGCTGTAATTGGCTTAAAATAAAACACGTCTCGCCGTCAGCACGAGGAAGAAGTCGCAGAAGTCAGCCGTCCCCCGTGTCTGATTGGTCGGCGTGCTTTATGACATCACGGCCACCTTTGTTTGAACCCTCTCCCGTACTCGTATCACAGAAAAAAAACATAACAGCAAAAAAAAAAACTTCTCTTTAAGAGTTTTCAGAGATTACCAATTGTTCTTCCCCTTCCATTTTAGCAAGGGGGGGGGGGGTTGAGAAAGTGGCACGGAATAACACAAAGGACAAGAAAGACAATTTCCAACGATGGCAGTAAGTGATTTGGTGAATAACTTTTACAAATTAATTTTTTATCTCTGTTCTCCTGTCAATTTACAAAAATCGCCTTGCGTGTTTATGGAAGGACCTATTGCACATCCTCCTGCTATTAATATTTGCGAAATGAACAATGCGTAAATATTTGCATGAGAAGTTATTATGTGGGCTCTTTCTGGTTTTAATGCCCACACAGTTTAAAAAAAAACAAAAAAAACCCTCGATGTCGTGCAAGGTCGAGTGAGGGCAAGCGCTAAGTCCAAAAATAATGCAAACGCCTCCATTACACGCCCACACACGTTAAGGCGGTTATCATCATTATTGTAACCATTTACATGTGCATCATTACGCACACACTCATTATGCAATGTCCAATAATGTGCAAATGAGACGGAGAGAGAGAGAGAGAGAGAGAGAGAATGGGAGAAAGAGAACAATAGAGAGGGAGAGGAAGAGAAAGGGGGAAAGTGAGAGAGAGAGAGAGAGAGAGAGACAGCAAGAGAGAGATAGATAGAGGGAGGGAGAAAGGAAGGGGTAGATAGATAGAGGGAGAGGGAAAGAGAGCGAGAGAGATAGAGGGAGGGTGAAAGGGACAGGGAGTGAGGGAGAGTGAGAGTGACAGAGAGGGAGAGAGATAGATAGAGGAGGGAAAGAGAGAGAGATAGAGGGAGAGAAAAAGAGAGGGAGAGAGAGATAGAGGGGAGGGTGAAAGAGACAGCGAGTGTGAGAGAGAATGTGAGATAGTGAGTGAGAGAGAGAGAGGAAAAGAATACTGGAGCAGAAGACGTTGGAGAGGGCTAAAGAGGAAGAGGATTTGTTCAGCGTGCAGGACAGTTCCTCCTTCACTTTCCAAACTCGAGCTGACCGCATCCCTGCCTGGGGGAGCGAAACTCAAAACAGGGCCGAGCTGCCGAGAGAGATTAACCACGCGGGCCCCCGCTGCATCATCCCACCTTTATATACAGCATTTAGCATATAGCCTATAGCATATAGCACATAGCATATAGCATATAGCACATAGCACATAGCATATAGCATATAGCGTATAGCATATAGCACATAGCATATAGCGTATAGCATATAGCACATAGCACATAGCATATAGCGTATAGCATATAGCACATAGCCTATAGCGTATAGCATATAGCACATAGCCTATAGCGTATAGCACATAGCATATAGCGTATAGCGTATAGCATATAGCACATAGCATATAGCGCTTTCATCCAAAGCGCTTTACAACTTATGCCTCACATTCACATACACACCGACGGCAGAGGCAACCATGCAAGGCACCAATCAGCTCGCTGGGAGCTCAAGGACACTTCGACGCACCGCCGGGAGGAGCCGGTATCGAACCGGGAACCTTCAGGTTACCAGATGACTACTCTACCTCCTGAGCCACTGCCGCCCCTCACCTTGCCGCACCCGTGTTTTTTTTCCCCATAATCCACCGCTGGGTCCACGTATCTCGTTATGAACCGTTTTCTCTTTGACATGATTTATTTCATTAATTCTCCTCTCTCGTCTTTGGAGACCGTCACACATGCTCGTAACTGTCAATGGGGTGGCCACGTAGTGTAGTGGGTAGGGAAATGGGCTTCAGGTTTGACTCCCTGGTAGGATACTGCCACTGTACGTGTGAACGTACTTACCCTGTACGCAATTGCTTCAGTATGTACCCAGCAACATACATGGGTTGCAGGCTCGATTCCCAGGTAGGGTACTGTGGAAAAAACGCAAAAAAGGACTCAAATGTAGGCTTGCTCTTGCATGTGCCGTGTACTAGTTCTCTAGTTCTCTACAATAGATGCAGGTTTGTCTGTGACTTGGTGATTCTGCTTGATGGAACATAGTTCCTCTACCCTTGGTACCTCTACGATCTTACCAGTTGTTTTTTTCAGTACGCGAGAGTCTGCTAAATGCTTATTTTGAATGTGAGGTAAGCTTTGGAGAGAAAGTGTACAGAGATCACTCTGATTTTTTTGACAACCTCTGCATCTCCATACCCACTCCAAGAGGCTCAACTTACTGTACATACTGTGGCAGGGTACACTGTTGCACGCTGGGAAATCTCTAGGGTTACTGAGCATTCCACGGTCCCCTTAGCGACCGAAAGATTTTTCCACAAATAAGAGTGGAGCAGTTCTTTTTTTTCCCGAAAAAAAAGAAAACAGTATGGCACTGTCTGACCGCACGGTCGACTAAAACTCATTTGTCACTGCTAAATGGTGAAAAGCATAATCACACAAGCAAGCAATCAACACTGGATTAATATGAATTGTTAATTCATAAATAACCTTTTTTGACCGAAAATCAGAGTTAGACGATGACTTGGCAATGGGCTTGTTTTCTGTGTTCTTTGAGCGCACAATTTAAGAGTTCCTAAGAGCCAATGAACCATCCAAAGAATGACCAAAGAAAGAAAGCAAAGTATTTTTTTTTTTTTTTGTGTTGTTCAGGTTTGAAAAGCTCTTGGACTTCAAAAGGCAAGAAATAACAAAAAAACGATTGAAATGGGGCAGGGCTTCGTGGCGGTAATCAACGATCCAGTCAAAATGCGTTTACGTAATACACATTTTTTTTACGATTTTGAGATTCGAGACGATAAATAAGGAACGGCCGAGTCTAGTGGAGGAGTCGGGATCGCGGGCGGGCCCGGTTACATTTTGGGCGCGGCGGGCGGGACCTCGCGTTGACGGTAAGGCCCCTGTGGTTCGTCCCGTCTGCCAGCGCGTGCGTCAGTCAAACTCCCACGCACCCGAGACTTAAAATCAAGATAAGCGTTTTGACAGCTCACACCTGCCCCACCACGAAATGATTGTAGTTTTGTTTTTAACAAAGAAAACTCATTCACGTTTCACATTTCACATTTTACATTCCATTATCGTCAGCACAGCGGAGGACAACCGCGAATTCTGGAACCACAAGTTCCGCCAGGGTTCCATCTCCACCTGGGACGTACGGTCAGGACAGGAACGGTAGGCACCACTACCATGTTAAAATCTGCCAAAAAAAATAAAAAATAAAATAAAAGATGAAATCTCTGTATGAAGATTCATTAATCTTCATTGTCAGGCTGCAACAAAGATTATTTTAAATATTTTTTTTTATTGTATTGTATTATGTAAATAAAGAATATACATATATTGGTGCTGCTTGTTAAAGTTTGTTTCAGTGCGCGCGTGTGTGTGCGAGTGTGTGTGTGTGTGTGTGTGTGAGTGTCTGTGTGTCCGCATGTGAGTGTGTGTGTGTGAGTGTCTGTGTGTGTGTGCGTGTGAGTGTGTGTGTGTGCGCACGTGTGTGTGAGTGTGTGTGTGTGTGTGTGTGTGAGTGCACGTGTGAGTGTGTGTGTGTGTGTGTGCATGCATGTGCGTGTGAGTGTGTGTGTATGTGAGTGTCTGTATATGTGCGCGTGTGTGTGTGTGTGTGCGTGTGAGTGTGTGTGTGTGTGTGTGCATGTGTGTGTGAGTGTGTGTGTTTGTGAGTGTCTGTGTATGTGCGCGCGTGTGTGTGTGTGTGTGTGCGTGTGAGTGTGTTTCTGTGTGAGTGTGTGTGTGTGTGTGTGTGTGCGCATGTGAGTGCGTGTGTGTGTGTGTGTGTGTTTCTGTGTGAGTATGTGTGTGTGTGTGTGTGTGTAAGTGTGTTTCTGTGTGAGTGTGTGTGTGTGTGTGTGAGTGTCTGTGTGTGTGCACGTGTGAGTGTGTGTGTGTGTGTGTGTGAGTGCACGTGTGTGTGCGCGTGTGTGTGTGTGTGTGCGTGTGAGTGTGTTTCTGTGTGAGTGTGTGTGTGTGTGTGTGTGTGTGCGCATGTGAGTGTGTGTGTGTGTGTGTGAGTGTGTGTGTGTGTGTGTTTCTGTGTGAGTATGTGTGTGTGTGTGTGTGTAAGTGTGTTTCTGTGTGAGTGTGTGTGTGTTTGTGAGTGTCTGTGTGTGTGCACGTCTGAGTGTGTGTGTGTGTGTGTGTGTGAGTGTCTGTGTGTGTGCACGTGTGAGTGTGTGTGTGTGTGTGTGTTTCTTTGTGTGTGTGTGTGCCACTGGCAGCCTTGGCCTACAGTGATTCAGACCCAGAAATTCCACCCTGATGAAACTGGCCTCCCACAGGCCCCAGTGAGTGAAGGGGGCGGGGGCAGCACTGGTCCCCGCTGATGTCGGAAATCACATGATCATAGCAGAGGGCCCCTTTGAGACTATGCACTGAGAATCAGATTTTCATCCAGGTCACAGATATCTCTCTCTCTCTCTCTCTCTCTCTCTCTCTCTCGCTCTCGCTCTCTCTCTCTCTCTCTCTCTCTCTCTCTCTCATCTCTCTCTCACACACACACACACATGCACACACACATACTCACGCACACAGTTACTCCTCCTTCCTTGGTGTCACTCTGGACAAACTGCAAAGACCCGTGACAAAGGTGAGATACAAAATAAAAAAAATACAGAGGTGAGATAAAAATTTTTTTTTAAAAACCCACTTCATCACAAGAACAAGTTTGGGTATCACAGCCATCCACACCTCTGTCCTGTCCAGCTGTCTCCCCAAAAACAACCCGAGTAAATATAAAGCACTGAATAATCAGAGGAGTCCCCGTCAAAAAAGACAAAATGTCCTGCAGGGTTGGGATCAATACTGGCTACAGGGAAACAGCTACAGGGAGCCAGTCATAGATTCGGGAGACAGATACAGCTACAGGGGTACAGGTATAGGCACAGGGAGAATGTTACACGCACTGGGAGACAGAAACATGTACAGGGAGACAGAAACAGACACAGGAGACAGATTGCAGATACAGGGGAACATGTACAGGTACAGGGAGATAGAAACAGACACAGGAGACAGATTGCAGATACAGGGGAACATGTACAGGTACAGGGAGACAGAAACAGACACAGGAGACAGATTGCAGATACAGGGGAACATGTACAGGTACAGGGAGACAGTTACGGGTACAGGTAAAAGCCCAGGTGCGAGTGTGAAAGGGGCAGGGTATTGAGTGACCAGCTGCAGGAGCTTTGGGGGAAAGAGCCGAATCTCTTACCACTCCACAGAGCTGGGGGGCCAACAAGCCTCACCCCAGCTGTCCACCCACGTTACACCAACATTCCACCAACGTTCCCCTAACATTCCACTAACAGTCCACCAGAATTCCCCCAGTGTTACACCCACGCTACACCAACATTCCACCAACTTTCCCCTAACATTCCACTAACATTCCACCAGCGTTCCCCCAGTGTTACACCCACGCTACACCAACATTCCACCCACGTTACACCAACATTCCACCCATGTTACACCAACGTTACTCTCATGTTACGCCAACGTTCAACCCACACTACGGCAGCACCACACCAACGTTACACCACTGTCGCGGCGACGTTGTCACAATGTTGCGACAGCATTTTGAATGTGTTCTGTTTGGTGACTGGGAGGACGCACAGAGACAGCCCTGGCTAGGTGGGGAGGGGGGGGGGGTGATGTTAGGGTGGTGGTGGTGGTGGTGGTGGGGGGGTGGGGGGTCATTCATTCCACTGGAGCTCACAGATGCGCAGAAACAGCAGCCTTTATACCCAGAAGCGTACTCACACACAGCAGGGGGGCTGGGAGGGGGGGGGGGGTTCACCTCTCCACGAAAACAACAATGCCACTCAGAAATCGCGTGCGGCTCTCACACTGCGGCATTGTGGGTAATGCGCATTCTGTCTATATCTCCATTTGTCTCCCTGCCTCCCCCCCCCCCTCCCTCTACCCCATACACAGCTGACATATTTTAAAGGGTGTTTTCCTGCAAAGGGGGGGAAAATGTTAGGAAGGAGAATAATGATGGCTTTGATTGCTGTCTTTTTATTGAGATGCACTTCCTGTTTGTTTTTTTTTGTTGGTTTCATTGTGTGGGGAGGGGGAGGCGATGGGGAGTGGGGGCGAAATGGGTTTGGGGGAGGTACAGCTGCAGAAAATGCCACATTAAGGCGACCCCCCCACCCCACCCACCCCCACCCGTGCAGCATACACACTGACAAAAACACAACTGTATATTGGGGTGTGTTTTTATCATTTGTTTAACTTTTCTTTTTTTTTTTAAACAGATTTGTGGTCTTTTTACCCATAATGCAATATTTGAAGAATGAGGGCAAAAAGGGCTTGATCGTTACAGTTATTTTCTATCAGTTTTACGTTTTTATCTTTGACTTGTTACGGACGTAATCTCTTACGTATGCAGAATTTCTAAGGTGGTCTAACGGGGTTAACCTTGCATTAGAGCTTCAGAGACGTTTCGGTTCTTTTTTTCCCCTCTGGGAACGTTGTCAGCCAGGCCTTGCCACTATTTCTTACGTCAATCAGGCGAACGGACCTAATGCTTCTCCTACACTGCAAATAGTTCTGGGTTGGACCATCTGTTAAATTAATGAAAAGTAATGTTGGATAGACCTGACTATCCCTCCACCCATTATCTATACCCGCTTATCCTGGGCAGGGTCGCGGGGCAGTGCTGGAGCCTATCCCAGCATGCACTGGGCGAGAGGCAGGAATACACCCTGGAGAGGCCGCCAATCTATCGCAGGGCACACACACCATTCACTCACAAACTCATACCTATGGACAATTTAGAGTCTCCAATTAGCCTGACCTGCATGTCTTTGGACTGTGGGAGGAAACTGGAGTACCCAGAGGAAACCCACGCGGACACGGGTAGAACATGCAAACTCCTCACAAAAAGGCCCCAAGCCGAGATTCAAACCCAAGACCGTCTTGCTGTGAGGTGACTGTGCACCACTGTGATGCCCTGGCCTAATTATTTGCTGCTAATCTATTATTTATGAATTTAAAAAACTGATGCTGACTGAATTAATTTTACATTTACATTACATTTATTTGGCAGACGCTTTTATCCAAAGTGACGTACAGTAAGTGCATACCGAAGGTCATTGGAACAACTACAAAACACAGGTCAGATAAGGTATTGTGTGTGACCTGTAAGGTGTTAAATAGTCAGCAGCTCCTCTGTAGTACTGTGTGGCTTGTTGGGTGTAAAATGGTCACTGGCTCTCCTGTGTGTGGCCTGGAAATGAGAAAACAAGGTTGAAAAGAAAAGCACCTTTGTAGGAGTTATTGTATTTTTTCAGGTCACTCACCCAATTACAGGCACCCCCCCCGCACATCAATTTCTTATGAGATGGCCACCCCCATTCCAGGCAAGTCAGTGTTTTTTATGGCTTCAGGGGCATTGGAGCTGACCTTGGTATGTAAAAACTTTCATTACAGCCTTGTGCTAAAAACACTGGAGATCACACAGCTTTTATTTTTGGGCGGGGGGGGGGGGGGGTGGAACGCTAAAAGACGTTTAGCAAGTTTAGCAACTTCCCTCTCTGTGATCTGTTGCCTTATCACACTGACAAACTAAAGCGTTCAGTTTCAAAAAATCTTTTTAATTTTCCTTTTTGGGTGCACTTTTTTCATTTTGTTATTTTAAAAAAAAAAAAAAAGCACCTCATATTATCTAGGCCAGTGGCAGTGTACAGCAGCGGTTAGCGTACGTCACGTATGTGCGTGTGTTGCTTTTAATTTTATTTTTAGATAAGAGCCGGGTAGTGGTGGTGGTGGTGGTGGTGGTGTGGGGGGGGGGCGGGGGGGTGGAGGGGAGGGATAACAGATAAAAATTTCTCACTTATTTTCGTGCGCTTGTTTTTGTTTTTTTTTTCACAGGCCAAATTTTCCATTAGCGTCTGCAAGTTTTTTTAGCGTCGGCGCATCACTTCCTGCTGCGAACCAGCGAGCAGGTCGCGCGACACGCCCGCATCCTCCCGGCCCAGCGCTGCTGCTGCTGCTCGCTGCTGCTCGCTGCTGCTCGCTGATATCAGCAACCCGTTCTGACTGAGACAGGCTCGTCCCCCGACAGGCCCCCCCCCCGCCCCCCCACCCCATCCGCATGCGCTCTCTAACTCTCCATTTCCCTTTCTCCCTCGCTAGTTCGAAAAAAATATCTCACACTCTCTTTCTCTCTTTTTTTTTTTACTGCCAGGAAGGTCTCTGTTTTGTTCTGTTTTTGGAGTCCTTCGATGCCCGATTGGCATCGCCACTAAGCTGTCGGGTCCTAACTTGCTTGCTTAAAATGTATTTCTTATTGTATTTCTTATGTATTATGATGTAAAAATCTGTCCTCTCGGGTTGCCAGATCACCTCCCTGCACCAACATAATTTTCTCCGATAAAAGGCCACACCAAAGTTCTTTTTTCCACTGGCAACGAACTCTTTCAACCCTTTTTTTCCACTGTCAACAAGCTCCCACAGCCCCCAGATAAATTCTGCCTGTCTATCTATCTCCGCTGACCTCAAGTTTCAGATTTTCTTACTGTCCAAAGTTGAGGCCGTTCACAAAGAGTCGCTCATGTGCAGTAGTGCTGTGGAGGAGCCCATTACATTTAATGAGCAACACCTCTCGGGTAGCCTGACTAGCTTCCTTGCGGCTAATGAGACCACCATACCCAGCCTCATCATTAAGCCCTTTGCATGAGTTAAACCGAGGACCTGACTCACTGTGGTCATTAAAGACCTCATGACACTGGCCCAGGTGAGTTTCACCCTGATCACTGTACTACGATTTGAGCATCAGGAAAAGTGCTATATAAATGCAATGATTCATTCATTCATTCATTCATTCATTCAAGTCTCTACATGTCAGCTTTACCCCATACCCACTGCAGTGCTCAAAGCCTGCCTTCCCTCTCTCTCCCCTCTGCTGGTTCAGATTGTTCACTCATCTCTGAACTCTGGTACCTCACAACCTCAAGGCAGCCACAGTTAGACCTATTCTTTAACTGGTGCTGACCCAGATAATCTCAGTAACTTCTGAGCCCATTTCAAATCATCCCTTCCTAGGTAAAGTGCTTGAATGTGTGGTTGCCTCTCTGCTTCAGGACTGCCTCGCCTCCAATGATCTTTTAGTCCAGTTTCCACCCTAACCACAGGACAGAGATAGCCTTAAGGTCCCCAACGATCTATCTCCTCAGTGCAGCCAACTCTGGCCTGATAAACATCTCAATCGCACTTGACCTGAGTGCTACTTTCGACACCGTCTCCCACCACATCCTTCTACAGAGATTAGGTGGCCTTGGTGACACTGGACTCGCACTTCCTTAGTTTACGTCCTGACAGTACGACAGGCAACACTACATTTCCCTCAAGAATGTCAAATCTGGTTTGGCTCGTGTCACTACAGGTGTGCCCCACGGTTCGGTGCTGGGTCCTTTGCTTTTCATCACTTATCTTGGTCCTCA
>CM077284.1:80031255-80033755 GCA_039654925.1 Anguilla pacifica | reverse complement strand
GGATGCGACCTCTCTTTTGATGAAAGAGAAAACATCACAGATGTTGGCAGAATATTTATGTTACTTGTTTGGCACTATTTATTATACTCACCAAAAATAGTCCACCGGTAGCATGCATGCAAAAAGCGTTTGCATTTTTATTTCGAATTTGCCAAAAAAAAAAAAAAAAAAAACTTTAATTCCTTTTTAAGAAATGTTGTAGCAGCTCCCCACTGTGACACTTTCTGCACTGTGCTTCCATTTCTGTCTGAACCCCCCTCCCCCCCCCATCTGAATAAAGTGAAAAAATGCACTGTCCACTCACACACACACAGAGGACAAACATGGGCTGATTAACACACACATGCACACACATTCACACACACACACACACACAGCTTGTTTATGTGTTAATCCCAGGAGGAGGAAACTGGAGCAGGCCCACAGGCGCAGTCCAGCTCACAGATAAGGGGGTAAGACATTCGAGGGAAAGCAAGGAGGGGGGGGGGCAGCACTGTAATTCAGACCTAAGTAGTTTCCCACCCCCTGGACAAGATCATTCGAAACGAGTGTTGTTACAATACCCCCCCCCCCCCCCCCCCCCACCTCGGGCCTTGAGACCTCTTCAGCTGCGACGCTCAGGACTTACATCGCTGACCTCTTCACCGACCCCTGACCCCCTGCCTCCCGCAACCCCCCCCCCCACCCCACCCCCCCACTACGGCCGCCCAGCTGTGAAACGAGTCCCGGCCTGGAGCCTCCCCACCCAAGAACGGGTCCCGGTCTTCAACGGAGGACACAAACACACACACATACACACACACCCATGCACACACACACACTCACACACCCACTCTCACACACACACACCCACTCTCACACACACACACTCACTCACATGCACACACACACACGCACACACACACACGCCCATGCACACACACACTCACACGCACACACACACCCACTCTCACACACACACAGTCACTCACACGCGCACACACACACACCCATGCACACACACACTCACGCACACACACACACACACTCTCACACACACACCCATGCACACACACACACTCACACACCCACTCTCACACACATACACACACGCACACACACCCATGCACACACACACTCACACACACACACACACCCACTCTCACACACATACACACATACACACACACACACACATTCACACACATGCACACACACACTCACACACACATACACACACACACACACACACACATTCACACACATGCACACACACACGCACACACACACACATACTCAGGCATACACACACATGCACTAGTGTGTGCAAGCTCACAGAACTGCTCACAAGCTCACAGCACCACTCACAAGTTCACAGACGAGCTCATGAGAAGCACTCTCAAACTCAGGGATGTGTTTACAAGCTCAGAAAATCTCACAGACGGACTCTCGATCAATCTCAGAAACATTCACGAGCTCACAGACAAACTCACAGATGCACTCCCAATCTCACAGATGCATGTGCAAATTCACAAACTGATGGATGCATTCAAGCTCATAGAAAATGTCACACACGCTCACAAACTCAGCAACAATCAAACAGATGCACTCACAAGCTCACAGATGCACACGCAAACTCACGTATGCATTCACAAGCTCACAGACTAGCCAGCAGGCAGTATCACAGACAAGCTAGCAGGGAGTATCACAGAGAAGCTAGCAGGCAGTATCACAGACAAGCTAGCAGGGAGTATCACAGAGAAGCTAGCAGGCAGTATCACAGACAAGCTAGCAGGCAACATCACAGACGAGCGCAAGCATACAGACAGGCACACAATGAAAAGTGAGTTGATAAATGTTTTATTAAAAAAGACAAAACCCGACACACACTCGCATAAAATCCCCAAGAATCTGGATGCAGTAGGAAAATCCAGCATGCATGCAAACGGACCTTCACCCCCCCCCCCCCCCCCCCAGTAATCCTGCAGCAATTTCACTGTTGCTGTACAGCACAGAAAGTGAGTGAGTGAGGCAGAGCAGATTGGCCACACTTTTCCATCAGGATGAAAAAAGGCCCAGTTGCGCCAGGCTCCTGTTTCCCTGATTCACTGCTCCCTCTGCAGGCCGGAGTGAGTACTGCACTATCAGATTCCCTGTCTTAACTAGGAAAACTACTGTTCTTACATTCATGACACCCCCTCGACCCGCTTCCCTCCCCCCTGCCCCTCCCCCAACACAAAAAATCCGCCAGCTTCGGGGTACAGTGAAGTCACAGGAGCAACCCAGGTGCACCTTCAAGGGTGTGTTGTGGTTTGAGTTTAAAATGACAACACAAGGCGGCTTCTGAGAATCGCCAAAAAACTTTCCAAGATACGGCAGGAGAGAACAGGTTTCTGCTCTTCATCGCTTACGGGGACCTGCTCATGTTCTGGAACCCAAACAGACGAGGAGGTAAAGCAGCGCAGCGCTTAGGGAACCGGGCTTGTAGCTCTCCGTTTGTGCGATGGATTACCAGGCATTC
>CM077284.1:80028082-80031155 GCA_039654925.1 Anguilla pacifica | reverse complement strand
TACCATTCAATAAAAATAAAATAAATCATATATATATTTAAATTTAGATTTTTCTAACTGCAGCATGTTTATGTCATCCATACATATTCAAAATATAAAAATTTTCAGCCAGGTCTTCAGGGAGTCTCACAACTGGGGTTGACAACATTTGCCAGGGATGATGGGCAAGAGGCGAAACTCCTGAACAGGCGCGTAAAAGATTATTTAGGGTTATATTTTGGGCACGCACAAGTGTGTATGCGAGCCCTGAGTCCTGCATCCCGAGTTGGGACAGGGGGGCTGTTTGTGATGTCAACAGGGACTGTTTTCCTTTTCGGAAAACTATAACAACGGCATCGCCTGTCGCATCGACTTCACCGACTTCACTCGGCTCATGCTTTTGATTGATGAACACGTCAGTAAACAGCGCCGGCTGGCGTGGCTAACTTCTCATCGCAGGCACATTAAAAAACATTAACGCAAATACTGACCAGCGACTCGGAAGCCCCCCCAACTCCCTCACCCCCCCCTCGCCCCCCCCCCCCTCGCCTGTGACTTCATCAAGCCCCGATGCAGAGCGCACCGATGAAAAAATATCCTACACAGGCATCTGCAGAGCGGAAATTCAGTCGAGCGTGTGTTCGATGGGGGGTGGGGCGGGGGGGGGGGGGGAGGGCGATAACCAATGTCGTTTCACAAGAGGACAGCGAGGGTCATTTTTAGAATGGGGAAATATGGCCTTCAGTGTACTGGAGAGGACCAACCAAAAATGCCACTTCCTCCAAGCCTCCGTCTCCCCCGCTGTCGCTGTTTCCAGTAAATATATTTTGTGTTCTTACGAATGTAACTCGGTCGGTTGAACTGCCGTCCCGGCAACAAGGCTTTCTTGGAACATTTGTTTTTTTTGCGCGGCCTCGCCTGACCTGGTCGCTTGTGTCTCAGTGGGAGGAGCAGCGAGCCGCTGAATCGTCTTTGATTGGCTATCAGGTGGTTGTCGCGCGCAACCTTTGACATTGTGAGGACAGAGGGACACATTGCAAACCTGCGATCTACTCTTGTTTCTAAAGGATCTCCCTCTCTCTCCCTCCCTCCCTCTCTCTCTCCTACCCTCCCTCCCCTCTTCTCTTTCTCTCTCCCTCCCTCCTCTCTTCTCTCTCCCTCTCCCACCCTCCCTCCCTCTCTCTCTCTCTCTCCCACCCTCCCTCCCTCTCTCTCTCTCTCCCTCTCTCTCTCTCGCCCTCCTTCCCACCCCTTCTCCCTCTCTCTCTCCCACCTCCCTCCTCTCTCTCTCTCGCCCTCCTTCCCTCCCTCCCTCTCTCTCCCTCGCACGCCCCCGGGCGGATCTCTCTGCCGTCTCTGATGCAGTCGTTTGCGGTCGTCGTGGCGGTCGTCGGGGGCGACGGCAGTGGCACACAGGGTTCCATTGGCAAGGCATTCGCGGGGCTGCAGGGAGGAACGCAGCTGCGCACGCCAGGTGCACCCCCCCGCCCCCCCCCAAACCACACACCCGGCACCCCTCTCCCCAAACAGACACGACAGGGAAGTGCCTAATTCCAGTTTCAGAATGATGCCACCGGTGCCACCCGAAGCTGCCCACCGATGGGGTGATGCCGCCTGCCACAGAGAGAGAGAGAGAGAGAGAGAGAGGGGGAGGGAGAGAGAGAGAGAGAGAAAGAGAGAGAGAGAGAGAGAGAGAAGAAGAGAGAGAGAGAGAGAGAGAGGAGAGAGAGAGAGAGGGAGGGAGAGAAGGAGAGAGTGAGAGAGAGAAGAGAGAGGGAGCGCAGAGAGAGAGAAGGAGAGAGATAGCGAGAGATAGAAAGGGGAGAGAGAGAGAGAGGGGAGGGAGGGTGAGAGAAGGAGAGAGGGAGAGGAGGGGAGGGAGAGAGAGAGCAGCGAGAGAGAGAAAGGGAGGGAGGGAGAAGGAGAGAGGGAGAGGGAGGGAGAGGGAGGGAGAGAGAAAGAGAGAAAAAATAGAGGAAGGAGGGAGAGGGAGAGAGAGAGAGGGAGAGGGAGAGCGAGAAAGAGGGAGGGAGGGAGAGAGAAAGGGAGAGGGGAAGAGGAGATATATAAAGGGAGAGAGAGACAGAGGAGAGAAAAAAGAGAAAAGGAGAGAGAGGAAAACAGAGCGATATTCATATTTCTTTGTATTAGCTTTGGTTACAGAGGCAGATATTTGTGGTCTCTTGTTAAACGTCCCTTTAATTGCAGCTTCCTGCTGAAAAACATTTGAGCCCCTCAAAACTAAAAGTAAAACCCGAAGAGAGGCGCAGTCACCATGAAGGAATCCCCTCCGATTAATTTTATTGTTTTGTTGCAGTTTCTCTCTCCTGCCTGTAGGGGGCTCTGTGAGGACTCCAGGGCTGTGTCCAACTAATAAACAATTCTCCAGCCCTCAGTTGGATTACCGCTTGGCTGTGAGCGAGCGTTGTGATCGGAGGGTTCGTCCTACATTTAAAACGTTTTATACTTGCAAAAACACACACACACACACACACGCACACAGGGTTCCCTGTAATGCCATACTGAGTGTACATGGAATGGAAAGAATGAGTGAACGCATGAAGGAGTGAATGAATGAGAAAAAAAAACGATTTCCCTCCTACTGTCCGTGGGAAGGTTTAAGCCGTCTCTCAGACACTCGTTTGCTGAGAAGCGGCAGCTCAGACTGCAGCCTTTCGGGAAACGTTCGCCCTGTCGTACCCGGAACCAAAATGGTTTGTCCCTGTCGACTTCGGGTAAGGTGAGGAAAGTACGGTAAAAGAGAGAAGAGAGAGAGAGAGAGGAGAGAGGGCAGGAGAGAGAAAGCGCAGGAGAAAGAGAGAGGGGGAGAGAGAAGAGAAGTGTGTGTGTGTGTGTGTGTGTGTGTGAGAGAGAGAGAGAGTCATGGGGAGGGCAGTCCTTATCTCACACATGGGTGGCTGACTCAGGTTGATCTCTGCTTGGCTCGCGTGGTTTAAACGGCTCCCAGCCACTCGGTCAGGGGTGGGGGGGGGGGGGGGGGGGTGAGGGGGGGGGGGGCGGTAAACTCATATCTCTCTGTCACCCCTCCCTCCTAATCCCCTTGCTTGACCACGAGGGCAACCGACTGAATGAG
>CM077284.1:80010582-80020582 GCA_039654925.1 Anguilla pacifica | reverse complement strand
TGTAAGTGTGTATGTGAGTGGGTAAGTGGGTGTGTAAGTGAGTGGGTAAGTGTGTGTGTAAGTGAGTGTGTAAGTGCGTATGTGTGTAAGTGTGTATGTGAGTGGGTAAGTGGGTGTGTAAGTGAGTGGGTAAGTGAGTGTGTAAGTGCGTATGTGTGTAAGTGTGTATGTGAGTGGGTGAGTGTGTGTGTAAGTGAGTGTGTAAGTGCGTGTGTGTAAGTGTGTATGTGAGTGGGTGAGTGTGTGTGTAAGTGAGTGTGTAAGTGGGTTTGTATGTGAGTGGGTAAGTGTGTGTGTAAGTGAGTGTGTAAGTGTGTATGTAAGTGTGTATGTGAGTGGGTAAGTGAGTGTGTGAGTGGGTGGGTAAGTGTGTGTGTAAGTGAGTGTGTAAGTGTGTATGTGAGTGGGTAAGTGGGTGTGTAAGTGAGTGGGTAAGTGTGTGTGTAAGTGAGTGTGTAAGTGTGTATGTGAGTGGGTAAGTGTGTAAGTGTGTATGTGAGTGTGTAAGTGTGCATGTAAGTGTGTATGTGAGTGGGTAAGTGAGTGTGTAAGTGTGTATGTGAGTGGGTAAGTGTGTAAGTGTGTATACGTTGGTATGTTGGCTTGGCTTTTTCTCTGTGAGTACGCAGCACTGAAACAGGAAGCAGTGCCATATTGGGCAGAAACACAACTGGGTTTGAAAAGCATCTGATAAGAGGGAGCATTGAGACTTCTGAAACCAGGAATCATACCCTGCACAGCCCTTGGTCTGCTGCGTGTACATCTGTGTGTGTGTGTGTGTGTGTGTGAGAGAGAGAGGGTGTGCGTGTGTGTCTGTGTGTACATCTGTGTGTGTGTGTGTGTGTGTGTGCTTGTGTGTGAGTGTGTGTGAGTGTGTGTGTGTGTGCATGTGTATGAGTGTCGTGTGAGTGTATGTGTGCACATGTGTGCGTACGTGTGCACGTGTATTTGTGTGTGTGTGTACCATGTGTGTGTGCATATGTCTGTGTGTGTGTGTATTATGTGTGTGTGCATATGTCTGTGTGTGTGCATGTGTATGAGTGTCGTGTGAGTGCATGTGTGTGCACATGTGTGTGTATGTGTGCACGTGTATTTGTGTGTGTGTGTACCATGTGTGTGTGCATATGTCTGTGTGTGTGTGTGTGTGTGTGTGTGTGGATCTTCAGAGGGTTTGTTCAGGAGTAGAGGGTCATACGTGCGGCAGCAGTGTGTTTGGTTCACGTGCTGGGTCAGGCTGGGGACTCGCTCTGACGTGTTCCCCCCCCCCCCCCCCCCCCCCACACACACACACACACTCTTGGCCCCCTCCCCCACAAATATGTGGGATATTTGCAGATGGGTCAGTTGGGGTGGTGAGGGGGGGGGGGGGCAGTGGAGTGTGACGCACAAGGCTTTGCCTGGGGGGTGGGGGGTTGCGTGGGGGGCACACGACGCCAGATGTGCGTCCAACCCCCCCCCCCCCCCCCCCATGTGCACTGTCGGGGGAGGGTCCCGACCTCTTGGGGGAGCACAGTGGGATCTCTGTGTCCCTGTGCAAAGAAGTCACACCGTTGTTTCGGCGACAGTAGCAGTGGTGGCGGGTTTAACAGACCATTTAATTCAGCCCCCCCCCTCCCCCGTTCCAGGCAAAGACAGCATACACAGAAATTTCCACAATTTCCCTTGCCTTGGGCTCCCAGGGCACATTGCGAAACCCTCGCCTATAATGTCAATGAGATGCTGGTCAAAGGATTCATGGGAGTTGTATTCCTAAGCCACACAAATCCAGCTGCATTTGGCATATATTCCTACTGCAATAAAAATAAAGTAACATTATTTGCATTTTAAAAAAAAAAACGGTTGAGTTTTGTTCTTTAATACAGGTGCAGGCACTCCCCCCCCACACCCCCCCCCTTTGGTGTTTGACCTTTGACCTTTTGGGACAGCCCCCCCGCCCCCGCCCCGCCCTGCCCCCCCCCGACCCTGGTGACATCATTGCCAGTGTGCCCACATGTTCGAATGGCTGGCTCAACGCCCAGCATCTGCACCTGCAACTGACCAACCACAGGAAGTACTGAAATAACTACAGACTATCTACAGAGAAAGAAGAGAGGGGGGCGCTCACAACCCCCCCGAGGCAGAGCCTTGCATATCTATATATATATTTTTGTAAATTAAAAAAAAAATATATATATATATATGGTGAAGGAGTCTGCTAGGCTAGGGGTGCCTGGCTCTTCCTCAATGGGGGGCAGGGTCAGGAGGAAAAGCAGGGAGGTGTTGGCTGTCATTTCTGGAAGAGAGAGTACACTTTACTTTATTAACATACAAAAAAAAGAGCATTAATATTTTGGATTCATCTAAAACAATAGAGACTCAAATTCCCTCCAATATAAGGCCTTCCTTATCCCATGAGCTGGCCCTGAAACTATCAAACCAAGCAACTATAACCACTGGCCCTGAAACTATCAAACCAAGCAACTATAACCACTGGCCCTGAAATTATTAAACCAAGCAACTATAACCACTGGCCCTGAAACTATCAAACCAAGCAACTATAACCACTGGCCCTGAAACTATCAAACCAAGCAACTATAACCACTGGCCCTGAAATTATTAAACCAAGCAACTATAACCACTGGCCCTGAAACTATCAAACCAAGCAACTATAACCACTGGCCCTGAAATTATTAAACCAAGCAACTATAACCACTGGCCCTGAAACTATCAAACCAAGCAACTATAACCACTGGCCCTGAAACTATCAAACCAAGCAACTATAACCACTGGCCCTGAAATTATTAAACCAAGCAACTATAACCACTGGCCCTGAAACTATCAAACCAAGCAACTATAACCACTGGCCCTGAAACTATCAAACCAAACAACTATAACCACTGGCCCTGAAACTATCAAACCAAGCAACTATGACCACTTTCAGACCAGACAAACAAACAAACATGGCACCCCAAGCAGGAGAAAAGATGTGATCACTGTGAGACAGGAGAGGCTGAGACAGAAGCACACTTCCGTCTACACTGCAAGAAATATACTGAAATTTGCAAGGAGTTCTTTAAATTTTTTAAAATAATACTTCCAAGTTTTTCCACACACATCCGGATGAACAAAAATGACCCATCCTCCTGGGTGAAGGACACACAGTGTGTAATGTGTGTATATTAGTTTACAGGTTGTAGAGTTTATTATTATTATTATTATTATTATTATCATTATTATTATTAATAATAATAATAATAATTGTATTTCTTTATCTATTTTTATTATTGTTGTTCTTTATAACTCTTGCTTTGGCAACACTGTGGATGTAATGCCGATAAAGCACCTTGAAATTGAAATTAAAATTGAATTGAGAGACAGAGAGATGCATGTATATGTGTATGTAATGCTTGTATACATGCATTTATATGTGTATACTGTACAAAATTACATATGATTTACATCAACATTCAATATATATTTAATTATTGTTTTTTTTATTAACGTTTGCAAACTTGTTCACTGTGCTTTGGCAACATGATTTCTGTCATGTCAATAAAGCTCCGTTTGAACAGAGAGACAGAGGGAGAGAGTGAAAGGGAGAGTAAGTGGCAAGGAAAGAGAAAGAGAAAGAAAAAGAGGGAGGGAGAAAGGGAGGGAGAGGGAAGGAGTGAAAAGATAAGGAGGGTGGGGAAGAAAAAGCAAGCCACAGAGAGAAGGAGAGGGAGAGAAAAGCTATCCTAGTTGTATGGCAATTACAAATGATTAGTGTATTACTGTTTAAATGTTCTGCAGCAGGGAGATAGAGATAAGGAGAGGAAGGTAAAGAGAGGGAGGTAGAAAGAGGATTGGAGGGAGAGAGGGAGGGAGAGAGAGAGAGGAAAAGAAGATGGGAGGGAGAGAGTAAAAGAGAGGTATGGAGAGAAGGAGAGAAAAAGAGAGAGGGAGGGAGAGAAAGAGGAAAAGAGAGAGGAGGGACAAGAGAGGGAGAAGGGAAGGAGGGAGAGATAAAGAGACAGAGGGAGGAAGAGAGAGGAGCAGAGGGAGAGGATCCTGCACCTGGGCAGTCAGGCTGCTGGCTCCCGGACACTTGCTGCCTCATCGGAGTAGCTTCCTGTCCCGCCCCTGCCAGGAAGCACACCCCCCCCCCCCCACCCCACCACCACCCCCCCCCCGGAACATCCCTCTGAATCCGGCCGCGATGGCAGGCCTCTGCCCCGGCTCCACCCCTCCCACAGGAACAACCCAAAAACAGACACAAGACACAGGGAGACGTCAAGTTTTTCTGTTTGTAAGAGCTTTCACACATAGACTGTATGAAATATGCATTTTGTTTCTTGGTTGTTGTTCTTAGTTAACTTAGTGTCTAGTGATGTTGCGTGTACTCCCGCTGGTCTGTGTGAATGCTGTTAGCTTAGCGTTGGTCTGTGTGAATGCCGTTAGCTTAGCGCTGGTCTGTGTGAATGCTGTTAGCTTAGCGCTGGTCTGCGTGAATGCTGTTAGCTTAGCACTGGTCTGTGTGAATTCTGTTAGCGCTGGTCTGTGTGAATGCTGTTAGCTTAGCGCTGGTCTGCGTGAACGCTGTTAGCTTAGCGCTGGTCTGCGTGAATGCTGTTAGCGCTGGTCTGTGTGAATGCTGTTAGCTTAGAGCTGGTCTGTGTGAATGCTGTTAGCTTAGCGCTGGTCTGTGTGAATGCTGTTAGCTTAGCGCTGGTCTGCGTGAATGCTGTTAGCGCTGGTCTGTGTGAATGCTGTTAGCTTATTTACACAAGATAGGTTGACTGAGCACACATGCCCTTTTACAGCAATACCCTGTCATGTTGTATTTAACTGTAGATACTCACTCCAAACTCCAGCACTCGGGTTCCACTAAAAACTATTTGCAATTCAGGCATACATAGCGCTTTCGAGCCACCGCGACTTGCGGAAGGTACTACAACAACAACATCAAGTTAAACATACAAGTGCAAGGATGGACAATTTATAAAACAAAGAAGAAAGGCGAGCATTAAGCAAACATTAAAAAAAAGAGAAATATAACTTGGAAATGTCTGTTTGAAACACGCGACAGAACGTTGGGTAACTAAGGCTGTTCGGTGTTCTGTTGAGATGTCTCTTAGCCCTGAGATTGAGATACGAAAAACGATGCCAATGACGGATAAAGAGACTTCGTGTGCAGAGGAGGCCCGACTTTCTCATAAACTCCTCAACAGCCTGGCATGCACAGGATGCACTGTAAGCCTCCGATGAATAAATCTACATGTGCCTTAACTTAGAAGAAGAAGAAGCAGAAAAAAATTAAAACCGCAAACAGAACATGCAAAAATATCTGCAAAAATACAAAAATAACCTCAGAGAGCCTGCACCTGCAGCTCGGTCCACACCTACACACAGGTGTCAGGAAATGACAAGCACTCAGAAAGAAAGAAAGAAAGAAAGAAAAACTAGAGCAAGTGAAATCAGTCTACTGCGGTCACAAAAGCTTTTTCTAGATTCTGCGTGTGTGCGCGCGTACGAGCGTGTGAGTGTGTGTGTGTATGCGAGCAGGTGTGTCCATGTGAGACTGAGTGTGTGTGACTGTGTGACGCACGTGAGTGTGTGTGCACGGGTGAGCAAACGTGTGTGTGTGTGTGTGCGCTTCTCCGCGTGTGTGGGGGTGTGCGCGCGTACGAGCGTGTGAGTGTGTGTGTATGCGAGTGTGTGTGACTGTGTGTGCATGAGTGAACGTGCATGTGCGTTTGTGATAGCGTGTGTACATGAATGAGTAAATGTGTCATTCAGTGTGTGTCTTGTGAGTGTCTCATTCTGTGCATTAGAGCACTTGTACGTGTGTGCTTGCGTGCGAACTTGAATGTGTGCGTTTGTGTGCGTGTGTGCACGTATGTATATGTGTGCTTGTGTGTATACCTGTGTGTGCATGCATGTGTGTGTGTGTGTGTGTATGTATGCAATGGTGTGAGTCTGTATGCATGTATGTATTCAAGTGTTTGCGTGTATGTGTGCGTATGTGTGTTTGTGCGTATGTGCCTGAGTTTGTATGTGTTTTTGCGTATATGTGAGTGTTTGTCTGTACGTGTGTGAGTTTGGATGTATGTACGTTTGTGTGTGCGTATATGCGTGTGTGTTTGTGCGTGTGTGCGTGTTTGTGCATGTGTGTGTGTATGCCCTTGATGTCAATGCTCTGTGAATCCCAGAGACACAGATCCCTGCAAAAGATCAAAGGAGAGATAAAAAGCACACCTACACACACCTCAAACTCTGCTCACCCACACACACACACAATCCACTCATCTACACATACACACACACATACACACACAATCCTCTCATCTACACACACACACACACACACACACGCACACAATCCAAACATCTACACACCCACACACACACACACGCACAAAATCCACTCATCTATACATGCACTCACACACACACACACACACACACACGCATGCACACAAACAATCCACTGGTCTACACAGGCACACACACATACACATACACACGCACACACACGCACACACACACACACAAACAGCATTACATTTAAATGCAACATTAAATGAAATTAGCACCGCTAATGTAATGCTAAGCTGATCCAGCAGGCTCTTGGGGCCCAGTTTAAATTTGAAAACAGCGCAATCAGATCATAACACTTTCCATACAAACGCATGGTTCATGTATTTATGCAATGTACATGCCTTCCTAAAATATGAATAAAATATGATATGTGCTTTAACAGCATATTGAACACAGGTGACCATGAACACAGGTTAACTTTAATGAACATAGGTCACCAAGAACACAGGTTCACTTTAATGAACACAGGTGACCATGAACACAGGTTAACTTTATTGAACACAGGTCACCAAGAACACAGGTTCACTTTAATGAACACAGGTCACCAAGAACACAGGTTCACTTTAATGAACACAGGTGACAATGAGCACAGGTTCACTTCAAAGAACACAGGTTCACTTTAATGAATACAGGTCACCATGAACACAGGTTCACTTTAATGAACACAGGTCACCAAGAACACAGGTTCACTTTAATGAACACAGGTCACCAAGAACACAGGTTCACTTTAATGAACACAGGTCACCATGTTCTGAATGGCGGGACTTTGCGTTTCATTATTCAGACTGAATATTCAGACTCAGACGCTAAATAACCCATAAAAACCACACAATCAAACTCAGGCGGAACAATACCCAGAAACAACACTGGCACTCCGGGTCCAGGGTTATCTACGTCTGCAGTACACCATGCACAACAGTTGCGTTTGTAGTTTTTTTTTTTTTTTTTTTTTTTTAAATTAAGAAATGCTGATTTTAATAGGCTACCTTGAGTTACACGTGCGGAACCCCAACTTCCTATCGGTTAAAAAACAGAACATAAATGGTAAATTATGAAATACGTGGCTGGTGGATTCTTCAGTTTCAGTTACGGCAGCAAAAGCAAAGAAGAAAGAGAGAGAGAGAGAAAAAAAAACCTTGTACAAAAATAAACTGTTCAGCGAGAGCATCGGGGGAATTTGCAGTTAATACACTTATTTCAACACAGCTGCTAATTTTTCACACCCCCTTACCACCCCTTCCATCTTCTCTGAATTAAACATCCTGAAGAATGTTGCAATAGCGAGCGCCAAAAATACCTTTTGACGGAGAATGCAGTTCGGTAAATGTTTACTGCCCCCTAGTGGTAGAAAACACCGCCTTTGAGCATGGCACCAATTACCCAGCCTTGACGCTGTCTAAACAGTGCCTTTGTAATGAAATCAAGAATATTAGCAGCCACCCAAATTCTTGTATTCAGAGCAATTTAGACAGATTATTGTTCACAAACACCAATTTACAAAGGTGAATTTTCCCTGAAGCCAATTAGGTGAAGTACATTATTTTATAGTGCATTACAGGCATGCATACAGCATTTACATTGCATCCATTTATACAGCTGGATATGCACAGAACCAATGCAGATTAGATACCTTGCTCAAGGGTACAACGGCAGTGGCGAACCTGCAACATTTAGGTTACAAGACCAATACCCCATTTAAGTAACTTGCTTAATGCTACGGCTAGAAGTGATCCAGCAACCTCCAGTCCAGATCCTTAATCACTGCACTCTACAGCTATACCAATGTTTCGTTTTCTTCCCACTGGGGAGTTTTTACCTTGCTTGCGTTTTGGGGTTTCAGGAATTCTTTTGCCCAATTTCCTTCTGTTTCTCCGTAAAGTGTCTTTGTGACAGTTCTATGTTAAAAAAGAAAAGAAAAAAAAAACACTACACAAACTTAATTGACCTGAATTAAGAGGAAGTACCTCGCTCAATGCTACTCCATGTTAAAAAATAGTATACTCACCGTAGTATACTTAAAACGGACAAACTTCAATTACACTTCAAGTATAAATACAGTATACTTCAGGTTTATGTCAGCATACGATTTTTTCACATGAAACAGCTAGCTGACAGTGCTCTACTAGGGACTCAAACCTGCAAGTTACAAGTCCAGTTCTTTAACCAGTTTACCGTTCCAATCTTTGTGCAAGTAAAAACCCGTTTCAATCATTCTTGCATGTTCAAATCCTTCTCTAATTAGAAATGATCAACCAGCTAATTTACGGAGGTGTTTTTGCAGGAACCTTCGCAGCCAAGTTTGGGAGAGTGTAGATATCGATTGTTCTCCTCTGAGGCACATGATGTTGTCGGATACGTCTGTCCTTTTATACAGTCTACGGTCTGTCCACACTGCCGCCTACAAGCCCCATGTCTCCAAAGAGACTTCGCGCGCTGCTTTAGCAAGCAGAGCATCTGATCGACCAGCAGGGGGCGCAAGAGAATGACGAGACTGTGGGATTTAAACACAACTTCACACACTCCATCTCAAAAGCCTCTCAACAGGAACTCTCACCCAGTGCACAGTGAGCAGGGCCAGAAGGAACTCGAAAACCTCCAAATCTTTTATATAAACTGAAAATATACCACAGCACTTAATTTACCTATAACTTACTGAATTTACCTATTCTGCCTCAGTCCAATGGATCAGGGAGCTCCAGTTAAGAAGGTAAAGGAGCAAAAAGACAGTGGGTGTCATAGCTCTCTCCCACCAACAGAGGGGGTGGGGAAGCTCACAAATCCTGCACGACTCTTTGTGTACAACAATGTCACTGCAGTGTCATTAATACTCTCAAATACAGAGGAACACACCAACTTCCACTTAAAAATTATTTTTATTATTATTATTATTATTATTTTTTAACAAAGTTTTTTTCTCAAAAGTTTGTTTAAAAACAAGACACAGACTAAAAAGAAATAATGCAAACGGCTTATTTCCAGTAGAAAATCAGTATAAAATACAGGAGATAAAAACGAGAAGTACAGTACAGAAAAGTACAGCGTGTGGAACGCACAGTGACGCTGCAGTTCACACGCGGCGGGTCAACAGCAGAGAGCAGCGTTCTAACGCCGCTGCTCTCGCGCACGCACGGAACTGCAGCTCACAGAGAGCGCTGATCCTCGCCGGCGCCCCGTCACAGAAGCACGAGTCTAATTACGGCAGATATTCTCCAGAGAGCAGCCAGATCAGCGGCTTCCAGCGCTGGCCACGGTCCCTCGAACCCAGAATCGGCGCACGTCTATTTAAAAAAATAACACGTTTTAAAAACTTTAAAAAAATAGAACTATGTTTAAGACCCCGGTCCTGAAGAGTGGCAGAATCCACAGGGAGGCTTTTTTAATTTTCACCTGAAAACTAACGACCAGTTCAAGCAAAGCAGGAGAGCTGAGCTAATAATGTAATCAGCCGTTTTAACCCTTTGAAGACTAGGTTTTTTTTTTTTTTGGAATGCTTTTTTTTCAAAACTTTCAAGTCGGTGTTCTAGAACTCTCGTTGCTCTCGGTCACCAGCGGTGACAGTGACATCAGCAGCAGAATGTTCAGCTAAGAACACTCTAATCCCATATTTGTGACCTCACAAGGAGCAGAATAACAATGGAGAACCAGGAGCAGGTCCTGTGGC